>BSBK01001665.1:1335000-1615000 GCA_027943335.1 Chamaecyparis obtusa
TGGAATTTTTTTTTTTCTTGGTGTGAAATTCTTATATTGTCTCATTTTCATAAATGCTTATGAACTCTTATTGGAGTGATGTGTATATTTTTCTAAGTCCATTATCTTCATTTCAAAAAGCCCCATATAATTCTTCTACTTTTATATTGTTAGTTTTTTTTCTATTATCTTTAATGTATATATGATAATGTGATATTCATTTAGAATAATTTGAATAAAAAAATTTATAATTTCTAAATATTTATATATTTACTTTCATAAGCACAAGTTGGTTTAATTCAACTTTGTTGGATTGTTTAATTTTACCATGTGATCCTTCAAAAAAATTATTTTGATAATATTGTCATTCATTCTATCTCCTTCACTCATATATAGATGAGTCAATTATTTTTTAGTATCCCTATTTTTTAATCTGGCAGTTCTTCCATAGATTATTTGTAAAGTCTCACATTCCAATTTATCATTTCAAAATCTTCAAAATGAGGCTTGAATCTTAGAATAATTTTCCACAAAATAGTTGCATCCACATTCATATTAATTTTGTTTCATTGTTCATGTGGACTCCATCTATATATTTATCGTATGTTGTTAATTATTATAAACATTTCATTGGTATTTCTTTAATTTCAGTTATACGATTAGAACCATACAATTATCAAACACAACTCCTAAGAAAAATAAAATGAAAGATTAAAATTTTTAGTCTCCACTAACAAAAAAATAAATTACTTCTTTTTGTGTAAAAAATGAGGTGAAATAGTAAATAAATAAATGTTGTTATTTTAGTGCATTCAAATTTCAAAACAATGATCATAAGATAAAATAAAATCAATGATAAACATAAATGCAAAGAAAACTCCACACCCAAAGAGATCCAATCTTGTATTAATCCTAAAAATAGTTACATCAAAACAATTTGTTTATGGCTTTGTATGGGTGAAACCACAATGTGTTCCATATCTAATTTTTTCCTAAAACAACATATTTTTTAGAAAAACATAATGATTCAAGCCTTGACATATTTCATTTAAAGCATTTTTATTGAAGATGATTAAATAAAACTCCCTTAGATCAACCTCACTTGGATATAAATCATTTAGTTTTAAAGTAAATCTACAATAGAGTCTCCTTTGTGCCTATCAAAATGCTTCAATAAAAAATCAATTTTACCTTTTGGGGGATCAAATGAATTAATTAAGAAGGTATTTTTTGGAAGTATGTGATCCTTATTATAAGTTTTTTAAATAGTATAATTTTGAATATATTTAATTATTATTACTATTATTTATTTCTTGTGAATGTAGGTTATTTTCCAAACATTAAGGTATTTTCTTCACACATGTGAAAAAATAGAAAAAAAGATGAAAAAAATTTAAGTATTTTTCCTAGCTATTAATGTCCTCATTTCAATTGAAAAAAATAAGTTAATTCAAATGCATACAAAAAAATTATGTGATATGACATACACCTCTAGCCAAATTACAATTAATTTGAATTTGAAAGTTAACTAAAAAACTATACATGTAACAAAAAATTATGAAAATATGGGCTAGGGGCTTGGCTCAAACGGTGAGAGCTTCCTGTGGTAGGCATGAGGTCACAAGGTCTAGTCTGTCCCAACCAATGTGGCACCCTAGGACATGCCACACTAATATCATTGGTTAATTTAAAAAGTTTACCATACACACTATAATATTTATGGGGGCAATCTAATTCCTACAAATTTTTCTAAAAAATATATGTAAAATTATGACATAAATATTACTTTTTAATAATGTTGTTTACTATAAAATAATTTAATTATTAAGAGCTATATAAAAGGATTCACTATATACATGCATGCATGCATGAATGCTTGCATACATGAATGTGTACATACATACATATGTTGTAGCTTCCATAGTTGTCAGAAAGTGAATATTTGGTGAAAAATATTGATTTCACTATCTTGATTTGACCAAAAAGTGGGACTCATTATTGTGGGTTGCCCCTTATTAAAGAAGCATAATGTTTCTCAAATGACTTGCAAAATAAATCTATAATACACTATCTCAATATGCCTATATATAAGAAATCTAGATACAAGAGTACATCATGAATGATATTCTAAAATAAGTGACAAATTTACCACTCACTCTAAA
This sequence comes from Chamaecyparis obtusa, assembly GCA_027943335.1. Taxonomy (NCBI): domain Eukaryota; kingdom Viridiplantae; phylum Streptophyta; class Pinopsida; order Cupressales; family Cupressaceae; genus Chamaecyparis; species Chamaecyparis obtusa. The sequence continues at coordinate 1,337,142 of BSBK01001665.1, forward strand.
CTAGGAATCCGCCTCCATGATATAGAATCAAACAACCCACTATGCATGGTCAACCACCTTGAATAGTATGTAACTAGACTCTTACATCATTTACACATATTTCAAGGGTCAAATTCCTTCACTAAGGGAACTTTCCCATTTCTAGGACTTTACTCATGTAGTCAATTTCTTTTTCAAAGATATTCAATGTTTATGATCCTTTATGAAGCACGACTACTCCATTTGAATTCTCTTTTGTAACCACTAACTTATGTTCCATTGAAATTACCTATGAGAGGGTAATAAATATTTTTTCTACTATCAAAGAGGGATATTCAAGTCCATCGAAGAGACGTCGTTATTTATCAATAATAATTAAATACAATTAAACATGTCTAGAGATTTACAAGGTCAATAAAATATAATTTCAAATTTATTCTACTTAGTATAATTTGCATTGCAATGAAATAATCAGGAACATAGTAGATTAATATCTTTGATGCAGGAGAATCATTTCCCCTAAGTTTTAATTGTTGGTTCCTTTTGATGAGCCTAAGTAATGGCTCTGTTTTGTCTATATGTATTTCATGCTTTGGTTTTGTTAGGGGTTTTTAGATAATGTTATGAAGTTGAAATTTTTTATTTATGATGTTTCTATGTTAACTTTTTGTTGTCTTTCTAAGTTACTTGTCAAAGTGGTTATGAAATTATCCTTAGACTTCTTGTTTGGGTTAAATAGTGAAGATGATATGTGACCTTTTCTATGTGAGTTATTGTAGTACCCCTCCCATAGTCTGATTTTATATATAATATGATTATTTTAGGATGATTATATATATGTTAGGAAATCATTGATGCTTATGATTTTACTAACCCCATACTTGCATGTGTATGGTTGATGTGTTTATTTTATATTTCTGTTTGATGTGCCTGATGTGGTTGAGGGATAGAGTCGTAGTTACTTGCTTGCAAGATCCACACGATCAGTTGATCCTTGCCATTGTCTGTTATATATTTATATGTAGGTACATGTGGGTTTTGTATGCAAGTTTGCAGGTACTGGGCATCGACTTCCCTGAATTGTCAGAATGAGCGTGCCCTATCACAATATCTCAAATGGTAAGAGAGGGGAGATAGCACATGTCTAAAACCCTAACCTAAGCCCATTTGTCCTAGGATTGGACAAGTATCAGTTTGACTACCCTACCCAGATTTGTCTAGTTGAGATGGATTCGTGGATCCCTTTCTTGAGTTTTCTTAGTTTTATGTTGTTTGGTTTCAGTTGATTTATTTCTTATGTGGGTGATTTTATGTGTTTAATGATTTAATGATTATAGTTGAAATTTAATATTAATCATATTCTTATGTTTATTTGAGAAAATTAATTAAAAGTCAAATATGTGAATATTTGGATTTAATTGAAATTAGATTTAAATATGCTTGTGAGCTTTATTAAATAATTAAATATTTAATTGCATGATTTTAGGATGCTTTAAATATTTAATCTATTTAATATAAATTTTAATTATAAACATGTGCATTAACATTATTGAAAAGTGAATTGTTCTAAAAAAGATAAATACTTGTTCTAAAAAGTCAAAGTTGAGTTGTGCATATAAAGTTATTTTAAATTATTAAATTAGGATTTTCTTTCAATTTCTAATTGGAGTTGATTTGGGAGTTAACTGTTGAGTTATATTTAGGGTTACATGAAATGGGGAATTGAATCTCTATTAGGGTAATTGCATTCTCATTTTGAGGGAGGAGACAGGTTTTGGAGGAATTTTTGGGAGAGCTTCTGCGCTTTGGATTTTGGAGAATTTAGATTGTTGTGGTTGCTTGTTGTTTTGGCTACATTGTGCATCTGGATTTTTGGTGTTTGCATCCTTTGTGGATTCAGATCTGCGGGTTGGATTCATTCTCATAGGAATCTTGGTGTCTACAGTCCTGCAAATGTTTTCAATTTCAGTTGCTTGCATTGGATCTAAGGTAGGGTTTGAAAATATTACTTGTTAATTTCTATTTTGCATTTATTTGGTTTTTTTCATTTGAGCAGTTTCAATATGTGTCAATAGATAGATTCGGTGTTTTTTATTGTTTTGGGTATTTAGAAAACCCTAGTTATGTTAATTTTCAGTTTATATGGAAATTTGGCACAGCAAGGTTATGTTGGCAAAATTTTGTTAGGAAATTCATCATAGATCACCTAGAAAATGAAAAATTAACCCTAGACTATAGTCTAACTATATTGCTAAGAGAAAAATAAATCTACCCTTATGAAAGAAATCAATTTTGTGGAATAAAAATCAATTCTAGTATAAAGATTCAATTCTGGTATATATATATATATATATATATATATATATATATATATATATATATATATATATATCCAATTGACAAGCATGCCCTACACTCATTGTTTTCCTATATCTTCAAAACATAGCCGCTGCTAAAATAGCATATTCAACCTTACAAGTAAAATACACTATAATTATTCTCTAACTTAAAAAAATGGCTCCACTCTGCACTACTAATTCGCGCATTTGCACAGTTGACGCACCTTATTTGCAAATCTGCTTCTTCATGAAAACCAAATATGCATCTGGCTCCATTCCCTCTTTGCTTTTGTCTTCTAGGGATCCTCCTAGGGCTTCTTCAAAGGAAATGCATCAAAAATCTTTCAATTCTTACCGGATCCCAGCATACAAGTAGAATGCCCGAAGGGTGAAACATGCGGCTTATCGCAACTCTCAAGCACGAACACAAAAGATAATTTCTTCCCCGCTTCCATTAAGAAATAGTTTCAATCGTCTTTGGTGGGAAAAGACAAATTTAGATTATCCCACTGATATGATTAACTCAGAAGAGTTCACTCTTCCTAAAGAACAAGCTTTGAAGAAGAAAAATATATACTCTCCCCCCCATCGGTGCAATAACATATGGCAAAATAAGGAGAAGCAACCTCCTGCTCCTGAGTGACAAAGAGCCAATCCTAAACAGAGGAGATTGTCAGTAAATATTTCTTTGGATAAACTCCAATCAGGTAAGAATTCAATTCTAGAAGCAAATGGTAATATCTATTCCCCACCTCATAGAAGAGTTTCCCTAAATGAAAATTTAAAGGGCTTGATCACACCCTCGCATATTAATGTCCTATCCAATCAATGTAACTCGAATATGGAAACCCTAGAGCTAGAAATTAAAGATGGATCTATAGAAGAAATCCAAGAAATGTGTGCAGGTTATAGATTAATCTACAGATGGAATGGTTTTGGAGTAGTTGCGGGGGAAATTGCAGACTGGCTGAAATCAATATGGCTCAAAGAGGTAACGGTATCAATCCTCCCTGAAAACTTTATTTATCTTGATTTTAGTTGTAAAGATCTTAGAAATAAAACTCTACTTAATGGTTGCCCTAAATTTAGGAACAAATCATTCACTACATTTGAGTGGATTCCCTTTTTTAACCTAGAACTTCTTAAAGATTTTATGGTAGATAAAGCCATTCTTCTCAAGAACCTACCTTTGGAACTATCTACAGAGGAAACCCTTCGAAAAATAGGAAATTGTATTGGTTCGTATGTTGGTTCTGTAGAATCAAATTAGTATCTCGCAAAAAAATTTATTGTAGTTAATATGAATCTCAATATAAAATCCATCCCCCCTATTAATATCTACTGCAAATCATCATCATGTACTATCAAACCTTCACTAATAGATGATTTTTTAGAAGAAAAAGAAGTGGATGAGTACTCGAGTTCTCCTGGTTCTCAGAGACATAACCCTTTCTTTAATACACCTATCCCACTCAATAGTAAACTAATAGATTCTCCCATTTTGACTCCTAAGTCCTGCAACTCTAGAGAAAATGTGTCCTTCTTTAAAAACAAATGAGGCTTTATGATTAAACCAAACCCTATTCACAAAAGGATCTCCCTCCAAAGCCCCGAAGAGAAAAACCTATATGTGAAATCTGATATCAATCTTGACACTAATGTTACAATTCTATCCCCCAATTGTCCCATATGTTTGGATTTTACACCATTGACAAAATTTTAGTAATTATAATGATCCTTGCCCACCTCATGCCAATTTCCCCTTATCTCCGAATGCAAGAATTCAGGATATTGAGGATAAAATGATCATGGTTGGTGGGATAATGGAAGATCTTAGAGAAGTACAATTGGAAATCAGCAAAGAATTGTCCCAATGGCATAATGAGGAAGCTATTAAGAACAAGGATCCTGAGGGTAATAAAGATACCAACCAGGAAAACTTTATTCATTCCTTCTTGGTACGAATAGAATTAGAATCTATCAACAAAGAGCTTGGAATTACTCATGAAACACTTCTAGAAGATTACAAAAAAAAACCTTATAGATCATGAAGACTCACTTATTAATATAATAAAGGGGTAGGAAGAGTATGAACAAAATGGATTATCAGGGGGGTACACTTGAACACCGATCTTACAGAAGATGATAAGATATTAGCAAATGTATGGATGGAATAACAAATATTGATAGGCAGCTAGGTATTGCAACTACTATGGAGGGTCTTTCTTGTCCTGTAACCCTTAAGATTAAGAAAAAATGTGGCAGGAAATCAATCAATGAGTTGAGAGCTTTAGCTGGTAATGCTGATAATCAACCAAAACTATCTGACATACTGAATGTTGGGAAGGGGAAGATCCTTCCCTAGGGTCAATGAAGATAACATCTTGTAATGCTAGGGGCTTGAATGCCCCTAACAAACAAAGATTAATTAAAAGATATCTTAATATATTTGAATCAGAAATAATAATATTACAAGAAACTAAATTAAACGAGGAAGAGAGCATGAAGTTTAGTCTAAAATTAGGCATTTGGAAATCAGAGATAGTTCTCTCAGAAGGAGCCTCTGGTGGGTTGGCAGTCCTATGGGATTCTAGGAAAGTAGTGGTTAAGGTAGTATCAAAACATAATAAATGGATCCTATTATCAATTAATAGTTTAAAGACAAATTTAAAATTTAAACTCATTAATGTATATGGCCCTATTCCTAATGCAAAGAAGAAGAAATTATGGCAGGAAATACATATTCAGGTGTCAACCAATTTAGAGGACATTCGCATTCTAGGAGGGGATTTTAATGCAATCTTAGAAAATAAAGAAAAATTTGGTGGATCACAATTTGTCTCGCAATCACAAAAAGACTTCAGTCAATGGGTCACAGATAATAATTTAATAGATATCAACACTAACAATGGTTTGTTTACCTAGAATAATCGTAGATTAGGCTTTACCTACATTGCTGAAAGACTAGATAGATTTATGATTAGCGGAGATGTGGGAAAATTTAATCACAATACAAGTGTGTAAATCCTTACTAATATTGGGTCTGATCATTTTCCAGTTAGACTCTCTATTAGAGAAAATTATAAACCGCTTAGAAACCCATTCAAATTTGAATTTATGTGGTTTCAAGATGAGGAATTTATGTAGCTTTTGGAACAATGGTGGAAGCATATTAAAGTCTCTGGTTCGAAGATGTACTACCTAGTTGCTAAGCTAAAAATTATTAAGAATAAGATTTTGGATTGGAACAAAGATAAATTTAATAATATTTTTGAACAAAAAAACAAAATCGAGTATGAAATAGATTGCTTAAATAAACTAGTCATAGAACAAGGGATGAATGAAACAAGCTATAAAAAAGAAAAAGATCTTATGGCTAAACATGCTAAGATTTTATTAAAGAAAGAAATCTACTGGAAAAAAAAATCCAGAGAAACGTGGTTAAAAGAAGGGGACTGTAATACCAAAAAAAATCATAATAACACTAACAAAAAAAGAAGTATAAATATAATATCCAAGATTAGAGACACTAATGGAGATCTCATAGATGATCCCAAACTTATTTCAGAGCAATTTGTACATTTCTATCAATCTCTATTCAACAATCATGAATTTGCCGATCTAAGAGCCCAAAATGAAATGTTGACATCAATCCCCAAGTTAATTACAGAAGTAGATAATAGATGGATACATAGTAAACTAACCATTGAAGAAGTTAAAAAAACCTTATTCCAACTACACCCTGAGAAAGCTCCAGGACCTGATGGTTTTCAGGCAGGTTTTTTCCAAAAATGTTGGCATTTTATTGGAGAAGATATATGGAAAGTTGTAGAGGCTACCAGAAACTCAGGCTCATTATTAACAGAAATCAACAATACCTTCTTCACACTTATTCCAAAGAAGAATGAAAGTTTAGAGCCAGGGGACTTTTGTCCCATATCCCTTTGTAACACTATCTACAAAATCCTTTCTAAATGCTTAGCAAATAGGCTAAAAACCTTCCTACCTTCAATCATCTCTGAAGAATAGACTAGATTTGTCCCTAATCGTTCAATCCTAGATGGGATTGTAATAGCCCAATAAATAGTTCATACAACACAATACAACAAAGAATCATGTATGCTTATTAAAATAGAAATCCAAAAAGCTTATGATAAAGTGGACTGGAGATTTTTATGTAAATGTTTGGAAGCATTCGGTTTCTCCAAACAATAGATTAATTTAATCTACAACTGTATCTCTACACCCAAAATATCCCTCTTAATCAATGGTACTCCGGAAGGTTTCTTTGAAATCACATGCGGTATTAGACAAGGTAACCCACTCTCTCCCTTTCTTTATGTGATCATGGCTGAAGCTCTGGGTAGATCTCTAACTAAGGCCCACCTAGAAGGTAAAATTTTAGGAGTCAAAGTAACAGAAAATGTCCCTAATATAACACATCAGCAGTTTGTTGATGACACTACACTACCAGGAGCATGAAATAGAAAGGAAGCAAATGCATTCAAAGTTATGTTGGATGTTTATATGAAGGCATCAGGACAGAGAGTGAATCCTAATAAATCTAAAGTTTTTTTTTGTTAATACTCCCCCAGCAAGAGCATTCCAGATTTGCAATACCCTAGGTTATAAAATTGGCAAGTTTCCATGTAAATATTTAGGGATCCCCCTAGATAAGGGATTGCATAGCTCTAAGTTATGGCAGCAAGTGTTATCCAAAATTCAAAACAAAAAAAGAAACTGGAAAGGTAAATGGCTCACTAAAGCCAGAAAGGATACAATGATTAAATTTGTTTTGTCTGCCATACCCACCTATCAAATGTCAATACTCCCTCTTCCAGTCAGCATCAAAGATAGTTTAGAAAAACTCCTTAGGGACTTTTATTGGCAAGGTACGACTGAGGAAAAGAAGATAGCTCTTATAAGATGAGAAAATTTATGTAAACCAATATCCCAAGGTGGATTAGGAATAAAAAATTTCAATGGCAGAATAAAGCACTAGGTGCCAAACTAATATGTAGACTAAATTAGGAACCTAATAGCAAATGGGTTTCAATCCTTTTGAATATATATATCTCAAATGAGGACCCCATCAACATATTTAGATCCCGTTCCCATGTTAAAGGATCCCATATTTGGAATTTTATTATAGAATCCAGAGGAGTTATTAATAACCTACTCACGTGGGATATTGGGGCAGGTGACAAGGCCCTCTTCTAGGAAGATTCTTAGGGAGGGTTTACCCCTCTAACTAAGTTAGGTTTCAATCAAGAGTTTATAGAAATATGTAAATCTATTAGGGGTAGTTTTGTAAAGGATTATATCTCTCCTGAAGGAGACTTAATATGGAAAACAATAGATGATATTCCATTAGAATATAATGAAAGACAAAAACTTAAAGATATCCTCAAAGATAGAGTAATCTCACACAAAAATAGAGAGGATAAACTAATATGGACTGGTTCAAATAACGGAAACTATAAAGTTAAGGATGGTTATAAAACAATTATGCAGGAACATAACATGGATACCCTAGATATCCCTTTGAACTTATGTTGGAACAAAGCATGCCTCCGTAAGGCAGGAATATTCCTCTGGGTGACGTTGCAAAAGAAAATTTTGACTGCAGATAGATTGTGGAAGCTAGGCTTTGAAGGTCCTTCAAGGTGCCCTTTATGTGAATACCAAGAAGAGGATGTTAATCATTTACTCTTAAATTGTTCATTTACCCAAAAATGTTGGAACTGGTTAAGTAATTGCTTAAACTAGTGCTCAGCTATGCCCTATGATAGAGTGGATTTTCTCAAAGCATGGCCCTCTCTAAATAAAGGTAGCTTGTATAAAGATATATGGATAATCTCACCCTCTATATTATTGTGGGAAATTTGGAAAGAGAGAAATAGGAGAATATTAACAAATCAAAAACTTGAGTGGAGATCAATAACTAACAAGATAGAAGCATCAATAATTGAAGTAACTAATAATAGACTTCAAAATCAGATTAGTTATGAAAAATCTTTTAAGCAATGGGATAATAATATTAGAAAACTTTGGCCAAGATTGGCTATCCCACCACTATTTGGAAAAGGAGGTAACAAAACAAAGATTGACAGAAGTACATGTAAGTGGTCACCTCCTAAAGAGGGATGGTGTAAACTTAATTTTGATGGGGCCTCTCAAGGAAACCTAGGTATAGTAGGATTTGGTGGAATTATACATTACTAGAAAGGAGAAATCATATCTAAATTTGATAGACCCATTAAACCGACAACTAGTAACATGGCAGAGTGTAAGGTTGTCCGAGAAGGACTTAAATTATGTAAAAAACTAAGCCTATCAAAAATAGAAATTGAAGGAGACTCCCAAATAATAATTAATGCAATTAGAACAAGGAAAACTCCAAATTGGAAACTCAACTCGAAATTAGAAGATATTATAGAAATCCTGGACACTATCCCCCAATACGAAATTAAACACATTTATAAAGAAGGTAATACATGAGCTAGTCATCTTGCAAATAGGGGTGCAGATGGTGAAACTTTGTAGGAAAAATTCAATAAGCTAAGATAATTTAGCTTCACCCCACAGTCCTATTAGGCATCGCTAAATCTAAATAAAAATCTATGAAAATTAGCACAGCCTCAAGTGTCGAACCCTTACAGAAAAAATATGTATTATTAAAAATGATTAACAACTAGACCCAAAATTATTAATTTAATAATTAGATATAGTCATACCTCCCGACTATGAGGGAGCCATATGTCTGAATTAAGGATATTTAATAAATATTAATATACTTAATGTGATGTAGATTTAGTATTGTGACCTCTAGGATGTAATAAACACTAATTAAGTTTTCAATACTCTTATCAAGGATTGAGCACTCAAGATAAACAAGAATAGTTTCATCTTATTTAGGGAGTGTTATGTCATGATAGGATTAGGAGATCATGCAAAATTTTAACAATCATGAAATGATGTAATTGTTAATCAGTTGTAGAAGATTTTGTTGTCAAGGAGTAATTAATGTGACTCCAAGTACTCTCACCTCACAAAAGTCACCTTATAGCTGCCCATTAATCTCCATAGGTAAATTTACAAAACTGATTTCTTTGAGCTTCAAGACATCCCTAAGTGATGGAATCAAGACTGATTACCTTTGCAACTAAAGGCAGTAGGGCAATGGCATTCAGAGGATGCATCATGTCGGAAAGATGGAACCAGATTCTTAATCCTCTATCGAATTCTACAAGAAGGGTGATAGAGAGAGCCATGGGAGATCACTTTTTTGACAACGAATACACCTACAAAACCAATGATGCGGTCATTGGTCAGTTCATAGCCATTTCAATTTTTGCAGGTAGAGGGAAAGAAGACATCATCCAGGTAGCTAGGACCATCTTTAATGAAGACCTTCTTGGAGGTTTAGAAAACATGGTGTTCTACATTGACAACCAACTCACAATTCCATAACTAGAGATCACGATGAAAATGAAGATTCCCAAGCTAGAGGAAATTTCGCAAACACAGCACATCCCTATGATGTCCTTAAAAGATGAGGGAAGGTTCGATGCCCATTGGCCAGAGATGCTAAGGAATTTAGATTTCCTCTACAAAGAGATTCTTCCTGGTGAGATGCACACATAATGGATCCTCAACTATTGGAGGAGTGAGGGCTTCAAAATTCCAGGAGATCTTGACAAAGTTGATGCATTAAATCTACACATTATGGCCCCCGAAATCAACAGATGCACTTGCCATTCAAAAAAGGTTGCAATTGAAGATGAATGCATTGTCGTTATGAGGAAGAATGAGAATATGTGGAACTGCAAGATGATTCAGAAGGGTGGAGCCATATGAACAATGGTACTCAATGTCTCTTTTTGGGATTTCAATTATATATAATACCAATAAAATTTTTAACAGATAGCAAATGTTAAGTAGTACTTTATAGGGTATATATAATACAGACCACTAAGGTCTACTATAAATCTTGAAGATTGTATTAAGCAACAGAAATATGTGAATACCTGGTACTATATTAACTCTAGTTTAAAAACTTTTTGTTTAAATACGACAAGGTCCCTCTTAAAACAGTCATTTTTGTATGGGACTTAGTTATAATTCTCTAAGATTTTTTAGATCATGGAAGTTATAATTTTTTCAGATCCTCTTACTTATAATCTTCACAAATCATTTTAGTTTAGGCTAGATTAATTATCCTATATTTTCCCCCCTCGAATCCTATAGGGCCCTTAATAGACGCGTGCCCTAAACACCTTGTTTGATTCTATAACAATGTACAATCCATAAGGTTAAATTAACAATGGGAAGCATTAAGAAAATCCTAATTTAATTAAGATAACTCCTCGCCTTTCCCTAAGAAGTTGAAATAATATGATTAAAAATTGTTCATAAATTCGAACAGCCTAAGGATCCCAAATGCCATGACATTAGAAGAATAGAAATTTATAAATAGCTCCCTTGCACATATTGAAGCTCCCATAATGTCCTTGAACTATTACTTAAGCTACCCCTATATTGCAGGTAAGCATGGACACTCCAATTAAGCTTACCTACAATAGGAGCCAACTGGCCTTTGAAGGAAGGATAATGATGAAACATATTAAGAAGGTGATGATAGACAAACATGCCCTCATCATTAGAGCTTCCCTTTGCATCTTAGGTCCTGAATTTCTTAGTAATGAGGATAGGTATAGAGTTCTTTCCAACATCACCTCCATGTTTGTAGCAGTTATCTTCTTCTGGGGTTTACAAAAACATGAGATTTGGAGACTCTATTATAGAATCTTCAAATGAAGATTTCTTGGCAATTTGGATAAAGTCCTCCAAAATATCAAAGAGGACCTAAAAATTGTGAGGCCTACGTTTTATGATATGGTATCTATCAAGGGGAATCTTTTCCCTTCTATCCCTATCATAACAACCAAGGATATGGAAGCTTTCAAGGATAGAGAAGTCATTGTCAAAAGAAATGTGAACTTTCTGCTAAACTACCTGCATATCCGGAAGCCTATGAAGGAGGACTGGTTCTATGAGTACTGGCATCTAGATGAGGTTGGAAACACAGACATGGAATGCTTTTTAGAATCTGAGTCAGAAAACCTAGTAGAACTATGGTTGGAGGAAGGGAAGCACCACAAGAAAAAGAAAAAATGATTCCTCGATTCTGAAAGCTCAAATTCACAAGTAAGGGACTGATAAAGGTAGCCTGAAATTAGATTTATGAAGATCTCTCCTATACTAGACTATTGTAGATTATACAGATGTGTTATCATTCAAGTATGGATTAAATCAAAGATCTCCTATTTCCCCAAGGTATCAGTTTAGATAATTGGCTAAAGTAGTACTTTGCATTCTCGTAGTATGTACTCAGTATTAGCTTAATGGAATACTGGTAATAATGATTATAAAAAGAACAAATGTCAATCATTATTTCAAATAGCACAGAATGAAAAATCAAACAAATGTTATTGCATGTGAACTGATTTCATCATTACAAGGTCAAAGCCAAATACACTCTAAATAGATTATGTGACAACAAGACCAATATACATTCTCCATCTTTTGAGTTGGGAGATAGAGATGGTTAAGTTAAGTAATATTTGGTTTGAAATAACTGACACTTGCAAGTTTTCTCAGAGAATTTACCTGTCAAAGTTTAATTATACCTAAAATACTTGACGAAAGGACTGAATATGGGCACCCCTAACCCGAGATACGGCTGGTAACCTATGCTATAAATTCATGATACTTCCTTTAGCAAATGTGCTCCAGATACTAGAAAACAACATAGATATAGATATGACTTCTGAGATAGTCTCTATTCTTGAAGACAATATATATCTATGTTATATATTGGCTTCAAGAAAGGGCTTATCATGGTGCTCTTATGTCTAAGATACCACCCACTTTTGGTATGAATTCCTTGTATCATATGCCTTCTTTCCTATTGAGATAATGTTTATTTTATATTCTTTACACTCTTTACACTGATTTGATAGCTTAATACAGGTAATTGATAATTGGTACAATAGAGGTATACATAAAATAGCTTGGTTTCAGTGTATATGTGATCAATGAGTAGTCATATATATTTTCAATTAGAATATGTAATTTGATTCGATGAATATGTGGTAGTAGGACCCTAAACTAGTTAAGTAAATGCGGATTGAAACAAGTGTTACTTGCTTTATTAATCAGAGGTATTCCATTTCAATACATTAATGATAGACTATACCTCCATGACAAATGGATTTCATTATGGTCCTTTATACCTAAATTAGGTCTAGTAATCTCTTATTAGTTCATGCTTTTCTTCCTAGCAATATGCTTTAGGTTCAGGATATAGCTTAGTTGCAGATTTGAATACCAAGGTAATCTGTTATCTTGAAGTCAATATATATATACTATATATTGGCTTCAGGGAAAAGATTACCCTGGTGCTCTTATGCTTAGTGTTTTTGTGTTATGGTGCTCCTTTGCTCTGGTGTTATTGTGGTTTATGCCCTCTTCTCTATGTAGATGCTTCTAATTTAAGTTTCTGGATTAATAGCATAATTCTAATGATGCTATATCTAAAAGAACCAATAGATATGTTTATGGATGATTCTTTCTAAGCTACAAAACAAGACCATGATAGCAAGGAAATGGATATTGCTCTTTATGTATACTTGCTTTTAGCGATTTTTAGATTCATTTTGTTTCATCCAGCCAAACTGAAAGATTCGGTCAATTTAGATAAAATGGATAATTCATTTTTATAAGAAGAATGAATATCATAATTCTTATAAAGAATAGGATATGGATTACCACAAGTTTACAACTCGGTATCCAAAGTAGTGTACTTTTCATAAGAGTATGATGTTAGTCCTTTTAGATTTAGTCCAGGAATAAGGGCAACAAGACCCACAATATGCTTAAAACCAAGTGGTACAGGTACATGTATCTTCTTTTTATCAAATAATTTTATTAATAGGCTCCACTTGACAAGTACTCTCTTAACAGTAGTTCGTAGAATTTTGGATTAGTAACAAATTATATTATGGATATACTAACAAGGATCTTAGCCAGAAGTTTAGATATTTCAGGTAATAAAGGGTCAAGAGTCATCTTGAGGAGCTATCGTTCGAACAGGATAATTATGGAAGTGACCCTTGTGTTAGACACACTATTTCTCACAAGATTGACATCATAAGAAAGAAAAGGGACAAAAACAATGAGTGCAAATTCTAGAAGGAAGGCCTTCTGGGGTACCTAAGAAACATAGCAGAATTGACAAGATATAGAATAGTTACATATGAAATTTGTAATATATAAATGTCATGAATCTGGTCTTGGAGGGTATGCCCTCCTAAATTTTTATGTATTAGGATCTAGACTACGGTCCTAGGCAAGGCTAGAGGTTTTCTCAACCCCACTCTTTCCTATCAATGTCTGCACTGAGTAGGATTTTTTTTGTACCATTGGTTTAATGATTAATAAAATTATTGGTTTCGGCCTTTTACCAATAAAAAAAAAAAAATTCTGGTAAAAAAAATACTCTCTGTTAAAAAAAAAAACACAGTCAATAAATTATGCAGTGAAAGGCTAGAATAAGACAAAAAAAAGATTAAGTTAAAAGGATTGAAGGAAAATATATTAATTATATTTTCCAAAAATTTAGACTTTATATTTTAAAATATATATATATAAACTTCTGCGAAAATGTATTATTTAAAAAAAATGGTTTCAAAAAAAAAATTAAATTTTTTTTTAATTATTATAAGGGGTGGGGGCCACCACACCCCCCAACCCCCACTCGGTACCTCGCCGACGTACCGCATGGTAGGTGGTACTACTGACAGTAGTACCTCTGCCGTGGCAGAGAGTACTGCCAAAGGCAATACCCTGCCATGGGGTAGGGCCATGCGCAGGGGCCCGTGCCTCTATGCACAAGAAGTGAAGGGTGGTGGGACCACTTCCCCACCCTCTCCCATTTAATATTTTGTTTTATTTTATTTTTAAAAAAAAGAGATTTTTATTTAATAAAGTTTATTTTTATTTTTATTGCAGTTTAAAAATTATATTTTAAAAATTTATTAATTGTTGAATAAATAAATTTATTTTTATCTTGAAAGTTATTTATATTTTTTATTTGTAGTATGAGTTTATTTTAAATTAAATTAAATCTATATACATTTTGTTTTAGATTTTATTTTAATTTAATAAACTTGTATTAAATATGACTTAATAGTTGGTTTTAATTATTTTGGTTTTTATATGTAGATATATATGCCAAAAATATATGTATTTATATGTAACTCATTATTTGTTGATTTAGTTACACCTATTTTAATTTCATATTTACTATTTAAAAGTGGTACATGTATATATACATAATTGAGGATTTTGCGTGTTTATCCTAAGTTACTTGGTCAAACTATATTAGCTATTGAAATGTATTTTAATAATATATATCAAATTGTATAGTTTATTTCTTTGATAAAATGAAATTTGTATTAAATTAAAGCAATACTTTGTTTTTCAAACGTGACATATATACTTATATGCAGAATGAAATATATTTAATTATATACATATTGGCAAAATAAATTTGAAAGGTGTTATGTTTCCACTGAAATTGGGTGTTTTATCTTGTTAGAACTACTAGGAGACAATAAGGAACATTCTTTGATCATAGCATCGTTGTGATGTTTATGTTAAGATTCTCTTAGTAGATTTATGTGTATCTAGACTTGGATTCAATTATGTTCAATATGAAAATTTTTTTATGCTTATGGCTCAATTTCAGTTCATTATGATGCAAATGTTTTATCTTCATTCCTGAAGTGTCTTCTTTTGCTTATTATGTTATCGGGGTGTTGGAAGACGTAGGGGAAAAAATAGAGGCCGGGGTAATTGTCAGTTGGACAAGATTTCAATTTTATGTTTTAGTGTGTGTGTGTGTGTGTGTGTTTTGATTATCCCCTGATTTGACCATTTGGGCTCATGTTGTATTGTGTTCTACTTCATATTCTATATAGGGGAATATGGTGCTGACTTTTTATGTCCTATCCATGGGATCAGGAGTATATTCTTTTGTGAACACTTGGAGAGTATTTTGTGATGTTATGGTTGGAGACCTGTTGCATGTTCCTATTGCTTTGTGGAACAGTCCCGAGGGACATTATTATTATCTTGTGATGTTAATTGGCATCTTTGAGTCTAGGGTAGTTTACCTACATATGTAGTAGGGGGTGGCTTGCAATAAGCATCGGGGCCCACAAGTGGTTGCCAGGATCACTTATTATAAGTATTTGTAATCAAGTGATAACCTAATATAACATTCAGAGATATTAAAATGAACTTAATAAGATATTTTTCCTCACCCATGCTTGAGTGCTAGTACAGACTAAGATGGGGATTGAGATTATGCTTGCCGCCTTTGAGAGGTGTGTGTCTGGCATAGTTAATGGCTTCGTCTATATGAGAAATCATTGATACTGTGTATGGTCACTTGAGTGTTGGGATCCAGAGTGATTACCAGGATGAAACTCAAGGGATAGACGTACATGATGACACATTCCTATGCATAGTCTAGTTATTCTACATGTGTTGGTTGCCTCTAGATTAGTGAGTCTTACCTTGTTATCTTTTGTACACCTGATGTTAGAGAGATTTCAAGATATTTTCCTTAGCTTGTTTTGTTGATGGTTGTTATCCATTTGGGATTTGTTGTTATCTCCTCAGGATGATGGGAGTGGACCATTTAGGTTCCACAAGGTCGGGTGGTAGTGATTATTTTACCATTTGAGATTTTGACGTTCATGTACCGGTGCTAGATGATCCCTATAGCAGTTGATTCTTCTTGTTCTTCATTATTGGAGTTGTGTTCTTATTCTTCTTCCTCTATGTGATCTTGTAACATTATATCATTTATTCAAAGATATCATGTTGTACTTCATTTCGGTTATTGTATTACATCCCTTGCAGCATGTGCAGTGGATGTAGGTTATTATGGATACCTTATGGTACTAGTTGTATCTATGTTATCTTTTATGTGATGTTGCATTTATTGTTCATTTGTTTATATGAGTTTTTGTAATTATTTCTAATCTAAATTAATTAATTAATGTTTACGTAATCTTTGTCAAGGAATCCTAGAGAGTTGTAATCTATGTGAGTTGTATATTTCATTGCATTGCTTCCACATTATAAAACTTTATTTTTGTTGTTTGTTAACACTTAAAAAAAAATTATTCTACAAACTTAATTGCATGTTTAGGTTAAGTTCTCCTAGGTTCCCTAGTGGGGCATTACAATTATTCATATTAATCTTGTACTTAGTCAGATAAATTGCTATTCTAATGTGAAATGGATATGCCTTTGTTTTGTACACATAAATGTCATAATGAAAGAATAAATAGCAGTGGTCAAAAGCCTTCTAATGAGGGAGTTCATATAAGTAACTGGTTAGAGACAAAGTCTGCCAAGATGAACCTTGAAACAGTCAGTAACCAACTACCTACAGCTCATGAAGTGTAATAATGAGACTTTAGTGTTCATATTTGAAGTAGTGTAGATCTAGGGGGATCAGTTATGCTAGATTTCCTCTACAAAAAAAAATAGTTTGATTGTTTCCTATTTAGAGAATAACTCCCTTTCTTTTTCTCATGTTGTAATAAATTGTGTCCTATTATTTTCAGAGTAGAATTTTTGTTAGTTAGAAGTCTTCTTTCTATAAATAAAGTTTGAATACCATTTCTTAGGAGGTTAGAACTTCAGATGTTGTAATTTCTAGTTTTTAGTTTATTGAAGAACAATTTCAACTACATTAGTATGTAACACCATTTTGAAGAAATACAATGATATTCTATTTTGGAGTATTTACTTGAGCTTTGAGAAGACTCACTAAGGGGTCCCACTTATTGAGAATTATCATGTTTAGTAGCTATTTTTCATTCAGTATTTAGTTGATGTCCTATAAATTGACTACTCCTACAACCATTGAAGACTCCTTCATGTGACTGTTCCTGTAGCCAAATAAAACAAAGTAGTTTCCTATTTATTTTCCATTGATTATGTTGTTATTTATTTGAGCTCATCTTAGGTGATAGTTTTTTTTAATAATTTGAGTTATTTTCTTTCCATGAACTTTACTTTCAACATCATTTATTTTTCAGTCATAGACAACATGGCTACAATTGGGTCTCTAGTGCATATAATTTTCTAACCTGTTTCAAGTATATTTTCCCTAGGTTGATAGAAAATGATCCTTCATAGTGATGATATAACTACTTAGTCTGGATATACAATCCTTGAGTTATGGTTCTAGGTCCTAGTTATCAAAACCATTAAAGGAGACAAACACCTGTTGTTGGAAAGAAATGGTGGTAGATTTCAGTTTTGGTTTGAATTTTTTTAGTTTTTAGTTTTAAGTTGGTTGTTGGTTTCTATTTGGTTGTGTTAATTCCCAAGAGGCAAGGAGAAAACAAAACAAATATGGTTCATTAGAGGTATTGGGGAGAAAAGAGATGGTGCTATACTAATTAGCAAGGAGGGTTGCAGAGACTCCAACTTGGGTGAAGGAAAGTGTTTGGAAGAGAGGAAAAGGTATACACCTAATGAAATGAAAAGTCTATAAATATTAATAAGAAAAGGGTCTCTTGTTTTATAATTTCTTTTGGTCATAAGACTTGGGAGTGTCTGATGTTTCTACAATAAGGATGAACAAGGCATGAAATGAGCAATCCAATTGTGCAAGAAGATCAAGAAAGTGTGGGCTAACCTTTTCATCATCATGAAGAACCTGAGTCTAAAGAGTCTTTCTAGTTAAAAAGAGTATTTTTGAAGCCACCAAAGTAAAGTTAAGAACCAATACAAAGGAGAAATTTATTTAGAACAAAGTGCAAGGAAAAAGGTAAGTGCTAAAAACTTATTATAGACAATAGTAGTAATGATAATATACTAGATTTTGAAATTGTGGATAAACTAGGTCTTAAGAATATTAAACATCTTACACCTTACAAAGTTTCTTGGTTACAAAAGGGGCATCACTTATTTTTAGATGAGAAAGCTTTGGTTTAATTTAAAATAGGAATTTGTACCATCCTAAATTGTAAACACCTAGTTTGTGTACAATTTAAGGATTATTTTGTTCTCACTTTAGTATATTTTCTATGGTAGGACCTCATATGACACTTCATGGGTACCTAAATTCAAATATGGATTCTCCATTCCTTTCAAAATTGAAGTCATACCTTATTTCTAATTGTGATCCTCTATTTTTCCTCCAATCCCATAATTCATTTAATCACCTAGGCCCTATATCATCATTTGTGGCCTTCGTGACCTATCTTGATCTTAGAATGAGTTGTACTAAAAAAATCCCTTATCTACCTTATTTTCCTGGCACCCTGTTCAAATCTTGGCTCATTTTCATAGGATAGAATTCTATTCGCTTTTTGTCCCTAAGGATTTTGGCCCAAATTTGGTCTAGAGATTTTTGCCAAGGTTGTGGTGAGAAATCTAGTCTCGTGGTCGGCCTACTTGATTTTTAATCCCCGAAATAATGTGAGATATATATAAACATTCTATATCTCCTTATTTTAGCACCCAATATCCATTATTAGCATTTTATTATCATGATAAAGCTATCAAGTACAAGGAAGAAAATCAAGTTCAAGAGCTATCAAGTTTTCAAGTCCAAGTATTCAAGATCTAGCATTCTTTTAAGCATTTTTCCAAGCATTCAAGGTGTTCTCTTCCATAGATCTAGATTATTTCCCCATCAGAGGCCAAGAAAAGGAGTTTTATACCAAGGAAGAAGATTTGCATCCATCTACTTTCATTCAAGTCTCCTCTCTTCTCCTCAATCAAATATTGTGGTGAATTACAATATTAGTTACATAAGATTTTGTCTTTCATGATTTCCTTTTGGTTTTTGTTTTCTATTCAAAGCTATTGCATTAACATATTTGATCATATTAAATAAGCATTTGTGCTGGTAAGATATGATATACTTCATTTTCTAGATTTATCATTTGCTACATGGCATCACACTTTCTTTTATTTCATTTCATTTTAAGGTTGATTCCTAGACAGGGTTTTAACTAAGGCAAATCCCTCTATTCAACCTTCTTGTTTTCTTGTATGCAGTAATAGGTTACAAAGCCAGTGGAAGAAATTTAGAAAGATTGGATATTGTCAGAGGAACCCATAAAATTTTAGTAAAAATTGCTTGGTATAGAACACCATTGGTGTTATGTCCTCAGTTACACAATGAGCTCCACTTTGTACCTTGCATTTTTAGCTCAAATTTCACCCATAGGTTAGATTTGTGTTCTTGTTTCCATTTTTGGACTTTTTTCTCACTTTCTACCCGTATTAGTTTTTTATTTATAGTTTTTTTGACAACTTGTCTAAATTGTCATCCACATTACATCTTCTCTTTCCACTTTTATCAGTCACAGATTTAGTGAAGGATCATTGTCCCAATTTAGCACTCAAGTCACCTCTTGAGCCTATTAGGGGCATCTTCCTTCAGAATGTGCAATTGTAAAAAGGAGAGGTGATTTATCTACTTTGCATTGCTTCCCTTTTCCTAGTGTACATTTTGGTGAACCTAACTCTTCTTACATACTTCTAATTTTGGTTTTAGATCTCCTTTGTGTGCTTGTTAAATTTCATTAGAATTATTGGAGTTTGTTAAGTTATAATGGTGTGTGATAACTTATTTTGTTACATTTCTCCTTACTTCTCTTTATCAATGACATAGAATGAATGATAATTTATTGCATTTCATGATGTTTGTTAAATGTACCATCCTAATGTTGGAATACTGAAGCCATTGAGAGGGGGGGTGAATTAGTGGTATAATTTTTAACCAATGGAAATTCTTGAGTGATACAAAACTTAAGGGTGTATGTAACAATGACACAATGAGACAATGAATATGAAATACAACCCACAAAATATTTGATACATTATTTATAGTGTAAAAACCCTAAGGGTGAAAAACCACTTTCAAATTATCTTTCATTAAGCCTTATAGGAAACTATATAGAAACCCCACTCTAGGAAGCACCAATCCCCATTACAATTTTAGTAACATCTGTACACACTAGAATATGCACTTCTATGAACCATTACATGCAAGGTTGCTCAAGAATGAGGCCTCACAAAGCGGCTCATAGCTCTCTATGCATGGAGTTGCAAGGGACTATGAGTTTTGCTCTCAGCTAGAGCTACAAGAAGGTGACCTTGCTAGTCAACCACACAATGAGAGATTCACAATGAAGACAAGGGCAACAATGCCAATATCTCCAAGAATCCAATATGAAATGCAATGCAATGTAACTAAGATGAAGATGCAAATGTGCAAGCTATGCTATGAAAATGGAAGTACAATGCAACTAATCTATGAAAGGAAATAGCAATGGATTACAAATCCTTCCTATTTAGACTATGTGAGATTGCATAAAAGGAAATCTACACTAAGAATGCCATGAATGCAACTATGAAAGTAAAACTATTATGAAATGCAACTAAGAATGTCAAGGCTTCAAAGCTTGAGTGTCTTCAAAGAGAGCTCCAAATGTACCTAGAAAACCTGCAGCATAACAATAGCATAAAACAAGGATATACAAATGAAGGAGAGAGCTCTCCTTTTATAAGAAATGAGGTGAAATGGACCATGGAGATTAAGAGGCAAAAAGATCTTAATCAGCGGTGGAGGTTGAAAGAGGAGCAATCCATGTGCACAAACATCCTCCAATGAGAGTGAAGTGTTGACTTTTGAGCCTCATGTGAGACAGAAGTGCCTTTTTCCCTTTTTATAAAATAGGAATAATGCTTTATTTGTGCAACTTAGGATAAGAGGAAAAGTGGGGGCTTTTTATTTAATTAAAAGGAGAGGAAATATTCTTTTTAAATAAATAAAGACTTAGGATAAATGGTTAGCCCAAGGATAAAAATCCAATATATGATCGAAATTAGGATTTGATCAAGAAATTGATATTGTTGAAAATATTGATTATTGATCAAAATGATTCAGGATTGATAAATCAAATAAATGGGGCCCAAAGTCTAGGCGACCATTTTAGGGTGCATACATTTTCCCCTCTTTGACTAATGTGTGATCGATTTGGGAACACATGTAGTCAAAGAATGAAGTTGCAATGTGAGATCGATTTGGGATCACAAAACAACTCAGATATGAGGTCGATTCGGGATCACATCCGGACAAAACATAAACAAAAGCTTAGACTAACACCGTCGCTGCTAGGTGCAAATCAAGCTTTAGACAAAACTATCACCGTCGCTGCTAGGCAATAATCAATGTCTAAAAATGGGAGATAATAATCTCAAATTTTGAGCAAAAGCTCACAAAAGATGTCTGGATCAGGAAAATCAAGAGAATTAGGGATGAGAATCCCATAGGTACTGCCCCCTCGGAATCAAAATCGAAATTAGGTAGAGAGGAGAACAACGAATTGATAAGGATTTGATCAAATCAGAAAGAAATCATAATCGAATGTAAGGGTCAAATAGGTTAACCATTAGGCAATGAAAACATGCCCCAGCCGGACTGGAAAGATGTGGTCAACGTGAGAAATGAGGGAGTGGAATGGCTTATGAATGAAAGACTAGAAGTTTGGAAGACATGAAAAGGAAGGAATGACGATGCCCCAGCAAAGATTAAAAGATTAGGCCTCAAAAGATCAGCCAACTGCGCAGAAGGGGGGAAAGAATTTGAAATGCAATTTTGACTATCAAGATGACCTCAGATTTCGATTTCGAGTCCGAAAATGGATCCAGGACGTCGAAATTAGCTAGGGGTGCAATTTTCGCGCAATTCTGAAGTGTTTTGAAAATTAGGTCAAAAAGTCAAAATGCTATAAAAGGGGTCAAAATGTCATTTTCAAAAATCATTTGTCTTTTAGTGATTTGAGAATTTCAGAGCTTTAGAGAGAGAAAATGGCCCAGCAAGAAGGAGTTCCCGTCCACAAGCATCGATTCGAGCGCGCCCGGTTGCATAACCGGCCACCACACTATCCTGCCCCGGTATGTTTTCGAAAAACTCGAGCTTTTTGATCATTTCTAGCATTTAATAGCTTTTTTAGCACTTTTTTATCAAATTTTAAATTTCAAAATTTTCGGTTGTGCGAAATATCGCGCGATACTTTAGAAGTATCGCGCGCTTTGGGGAGAAGTATCGCGCGATACTTCGCGTGCCCCAAAAGTATCGCACGCTTTAGACACCAGTATCGCATGATACTGGGCGAAAGATCGCGCGATACTGGGCGAAGTATCGCTCGACACAAGGTTTATCGCCCCACTATAGGGAGAAGTATCGCACGATACTTCTCTAAAAAAGAATATCGCCTAGTTGAAAAATTTGATATTTAATGCATTTTTTAGCAAAAATGACATGGGTCTAGACAATGTTACGTTTTTAAGATGTTTTATACTGAGTTTTTTGGACATCCATCATGATATGTACTAACAACGGGTTTGGTTTTGGCTTGCAGGAGGTTTTTCCGGCGCTCATCATCAGAGCACCGAAGGTGACAAGATTACGGTGTGTCCGAGATCTGGATGATCCGGGCAATGCCGACCTTAGGGCGATGGGATTCCGGTATCTGTTGAGGTACCCCTATATCCGAGCAGACCATGGGTTGTTGACTGCGCTGGCCGAGAGATGGCACAGTGAGCACAACACCTTCCACCTTCCTACAGGCGAGGCATCCATCACACTGGAGGATGTCTATAGGATCCTCCGAGTTCCATGCCACGGAGAGCCTGTAAGTATAATCATGTTTTTAAGATAGTCATGTAAAATGTAATGTTTCCAAAAGATGAAAACTAACATGATTTATGTGTTGTCACAGGTATACTATGATCAGGACGTCACTGAGGGGCGCCAGTTGATTCAGGAGATGTTTCAGGATGTGACCATCCTAGACAGGCATGTCAGCTGGGAGCGACTGCTTGATGATTTTGGCCGAGATTATTCGGTGCCATGTATTGTGGCATCAATCATTTCACAGATCCTGATGACTGATCGCAGTCAGAAAGGATTCCCGCTCGGATGGGGCAGACTACTGGTAGACTTGGTAGGCAGGCCTCGACGGATGGCATGGGGGCCTGCGATCTTGGCAGAGATGTATCATGAGCTACACGAGATCGTCTACAGGGACGGTCGGACATGGGCGTGTGGTGCCATCCTGGCACAGGTATGGGCATGGGAGCACATTGCTGTGGTGCGCCCCAGGGTTCAGCCGAGGGAGAGGAGGTACCCCTTCATTTACAGGTACATCGGGTTTATATCACATGCCCATTCAGGGGATGTGACCTATTATCGGCGGATTCTGGATGAGATAGCCTCATTCACATGGAGGCCGTACAAGGAGGTGGAGGTTTGGGGGGATGCTGTAGAGGAGCTGAGTTATATGCTGTGCAGTCGGCCACTAGTGGGTCGATATGCGGATATCATAGAGAGGTTTTGCATCAGTCGGGTGTGGCGGCAGTTCGGGAGGCAGCAGCGAGTCTCGACAGAGACTACTACTTATGCCAGAGCCAGGGATGAGGAGGGACATGGGTGGCTACCCATGCTGGATTATCAGCAGGCTGTCGCAGAGACAGCAGCTATCAGGAGCGAGCCTTGGGATTATTTCCCAGATGTGGCAGACGCAGGGGCTGATGGAGCCTACAGAGCAGAGCGGCGGAGGGTACCATTCCCTCGATTTACAGTACCAGATGCTCAGGTGCCAGCGCCGGGAGGAGAGGGAGGAGATGGAGGGGACGGAGGGGACGGAGGGGACGGAGGAGAGGAGGGAGGAGATGGAGGAGACGGCGGACGGGGAGAGGGAGGAGGATGGAGAGAGGAGAGGGGTCGGGATCAGGTGGCCGGAAACGGCCACGAAGACAGAGATCAGCCACTCCTGAGGAGGAGGCGAGACCAGCTCGCCGGCAGGTAGAGGTACAGCAGGAGCAGCCTGCGGGGGGAGAGGACCTGAGAGCCCAGATACAGGCTCAGGAGACAGAGATACAGCAGCTGCGGACCACTATAGCTGTGAGAGATCAGCAGCTCCTGGATCTGAGGGCAGAGCGAGATCAGCAGATAGCTGATCTCAGAGCAGAGATAGCACGCCGTGAGGCGATGGCACAGGCTGAGGCATTGGAGCTCCGACGGGAGTCAGCGAGAGCTGCTTACTATCACGGGTTATATCTGCAGGCCGTCCCAGAGGGTGAGAGAGCACCATCATACTCTCAGCGGGCAGGGGTATCAGACGTGGCATTTGATAGGAGAGCTATGCCTCCTCCACCACCACGAGCTCCTCACGAGGGTGGTAGTGAGTCTTAGGGTTAGGTCTTAGGTTTAGATGTTTGGACATATTTTGAGACTTTTGATCCAGATTTTGGGATCTCATATTGTATATCATGACATTTATTGAGTTATGAGATTACTGGATGTTCGATGTATCATGTGTATTTGTCTCACTTGTGATGGATGTATCAGTTTATGTATATTGTCTTGTCATTTTGCTCAAAATGCTTATGTATGTGCTTATGTATGTTCTCTCTCATAGTTGTATGTTTAATTCTCATATGTATGATGTGGACTTATGTTTTTTTTTTTTAAAAAAATGACGGTTTGTAATATAAATATGATGATGTGATTAACCCCTTGTGATGAACAGGAACAGGTTCGAGATGAAAAAGACAAGGAGCGGAAGACATGATCAAGAAGGAGAGAAAGTGAGCGCAGTTGACTAACAGGTCCATGTAGGATGAAAAGGAGAGCTCTCTCCATGTGCAAGATGCAAGACTAGACTAACATGACCCTAAAAATGCAAGCTACTATGAAAGTGGTTGACTTGCAAGGTCACAACGCTTATAGACATCTAATTATCATCATTGAGCGTTATTGGTAGCGTCGTAAGATCATACAATGCACACTAGCATTACTATGTGGATATGAATATGATCTTTATCAGATAGAAATGTGGAAATCCTACCTAGGCATCAAAGACATATAGGTCAAGATGACTAATGCAGTAAGATTACCTAAGTTTGATATGGCGAGATTATGCTTGTATCAAGACACATGAAAGTCAGGATAGCAAAAAGCATGCACTCGCAAAACAGTCAAGGATAATACCTTGTCAATCCATAGTGTCAAGTAGGACCAGCATAAATGCTCATGACAGTTAGGATCAACAAAATATACCCACAAGCAGATAAAGAAAGAAAACATGTTCTCATTCCCTCAGTCTTCTAGCTATGCATCATCGAAAACTTCATAGGGAGAGACCACTCATCAAAGAAATCCTCATAGACAGCACACAAAGAAAATAAAGTCAACATATCTCAAGTGGGTTGATTGTTTAAGTGCGTGTGTGTTGGTCATAGAGTCAAACTCTGAGTATCATATCTGCAAATGAGAAATATCGCGTCATGCGAGACTGTTGGGTAAGACATCTGATAAGTGTTAAGAAACACTCGACGCAAGGGTAGTGTTGAAAAACACTGTTTGGGGTGGTGTTAAAAAAAAAAAAAAAAAAAACACCTGTTGTGAAATGCCCCAAGAGACAAATGCACCAAAAGGACCTATGCGAACAGTTATGCCCCCTAGACAAAGAAAAAGACCAATTCCAGACTAAGCCAAATAAGGTCAAGGTATGATGGGAAGTGGCTAAGTGTCAAGGATGCATGCTAACAAATAGGAGTGCAAGGGCCTCAAGTAGCGCCTGTTTCCAGGTTTTCACCACTTGGATTCTTTTTTTTATTTTTTCATTTTTTTTTTTAATTTTTGAACTTTTTTTATTTTTTTGTATTTTTTCAGGACATTTTATGCTTTTTTAGAATTTTTTCAGCATTATATATCAAAAAAAAATTTTGGTATTTTTTCAGGATCATAAAATATGTACAAAGGATGCCCCCAGACAGAACGGGCATCAAGGATAGAACTTCTTAAGGTGCACAATGTTGATGGGATCAGGGAGTTGTTCTCCATCAGGATCTGATAGTAAATACGCACCAGTACCAAAAGCAGCTGTGATGACATATGGTCCAAGCCAGTTAGGTTCAAACTTGCCCTTTTGCTCTTTGTTTTGTTGGTTCTTAGGGTTTTCTCGTAAAACAAGATCACCTATTTGAAATTCTCTAGGGCGAACCTTCTTGTTGAATGCCTTGGACATACGCTTCTGATACGCTCTCATATGATCAAAGGAAGCCTTACGCTTCTCATCTAGAAGTTCTAGTTCCTGCAACCTCATGGCACGGTAATCCTCATCTGTAATCAAACCTTTGAGTGAGACTCTGAGGGATGGTATCTCGACTTCTAAAGGTAATATTACTTCAGCGCCATAGGTGAGAGAGAAAAGAGTGGCTCCTGTAGGTGTGCGAATACTTGTTCGGTAAGCCCATAGTGCTGGATTGATTTGTAAGTGCCAATCCCTACCATTCTTGTGTACTGTTCTATGAAGAATCTTAAGAATGGTTTTGTTAGAAGCTTCTGCCTGTCCATTTCCTTGTGGGAAATATATGGAGGACCAATGTTGCTTGATTTTAAACTTTTTGCATAGGTGCTTTAGGTCCTTATTCTTAAATTGACCTCCATTGTCAGTAATGATTTCAGAAGGCACTCCAAATCGGCAAATGATATGGTTCAAGATGAACAAAGAAATGGTCCTTCCGGAAGCAACAGAAAGTGGTACGGCCTCCACCCATTTTGTGAAGTAGTCAGTGGCAGTAATGATGAACTTGTGTCCACCTGATGAGTTGGGGTGAATTTGCCCAACCAGATCAAAGGCCCAGCGCTGAAATGGCCAATGAGAAATAGAAGGGATCAGCTCCCTACCCGGAGCATGAATCAGGTTGCCGTGTTTCTGACATTTTTCACATGACTTAGTAAAGGTGACTGCGTCTATCTGCATTGTGGGCCAATAATATCCCGCCCTAAGCAACCTCCGGGCCATGGCAAGACCATTGGAATGCCCACCATAAATGCCCTCGTGGATGTCAGCTAACACTTGGTTGGATTCCTCCTTTTCCAAGCACCTAAGGAGTGTCCCATCTAAACCCCTTCTATATAAGTCACCAGAGATGAGGGTGTGGCGAGAGGTGTTACGGATGAGGTTTCGGCGTTCGGAGCGGGTGAATGTGTCAGGGATGATGCCATCACGAAGATATGAATAGATAGCACCATATCGGGAAGACTCGTGTGTGATAATGGCACAAATGACATGGCTTTCAAATGAGTCAAAGATGGGATGGTGTAGCTCTTCCACCAGGAATTCAAATCTGGATTCATGTGTCTCCAACTGAAGAAGTGAAGCTAATGTGGCCATGGCGTCTGCGGCTTTGTTCTCCGTCCTAAGGATTTGTTGAAACATCACAAAGGTGAAATAGCGTTTCAAAGAATCAACCATCTTTTTATAGGGTATCAATTTGTCATCCTTGGTTTGATACTCTTCATTGACTTGGTTGATGATTAACTGAGAATCCCCAAAGACATGTAATTCTGTGATATTCCATTCTATAGTCATTTTCAAGCCATTAGTTAAAGCTTCATATTCTGCAATATTATTGGTACATGGGAATAATAGTTTATAAGACTTCGGAATGTTGTACCCATGTGGAGAAACAAATAACACTCCAGCACCTGATCCATTTTGCATGCAGGAGCCATCAAAGAACATTGTCCAAGTGCGAGTAGTGGTATATAAGATGTGTTCATCTGGGAATTCCACTTGGACTGGCATACTATCCTGGATTGGAAAATCAGCTAATTGGTCAGCAATAGCTTGCCCTTTTATTGCCTTCCTTTCAACGTAATCTATGTCAAATTTAGTGAGGACCATCATCCATTTAGCAAGCCTACCTGTCAGGGCAGCCTTACCAAGCAAGTATTTAAGGGGATCAATTTTGGCGATCAAGTGTATGGTATGAGCAAGCATGTAGTGGCGCAACTTTTGAGAAGCAAACACCACCGCGAGACAAGACTTCTCAATATTATTGTAATTGATCTCATAAGAGACTAGAGTGCGGCTGATATAGTAGATGGCCCGTTCTTTCCCAGTATCATCTGTTTGAGCCAATAATGCCCCCAGGGAAGTGTCTGTAGCTGAGATATATAGAAGCAATGGTTTCCCTGGAATAGGAGGCATTAAGATCGGAGGATTAGCCAAGTATTGTTTGATCTGATCTAGGCTCTTTTGACAATCCTCGTTCCAAACACAAGAAGCACCCTTATGCAATGTTTTGTTGAAGGGTTGGGCTCTATCTGCAAGCTGAGAAATAAACCTCCTAATGGATTGAAGACGTCCTTGAAGACTTCTCATTTGGCTGATATTTCGAGGAGGTGGCATATCTAGGATTGCTTGGACTTTTTCGGGATCAACCTCGATACCTTTTGCTGATATTATGAATCCTAAAAGTTTGCCTGAGGTGACGCCAAATGCGCACTTCTTTGGATTCAATCTGAGTTGAAATTGTTCCATACGATCTAGAATTACTTCCAGATCATTGAGGTGTGTGTCCCTTTTTCTTGATTTTGCCAGGGTATCATCCACATAATCTTCCATATTTTTGTGCATCATATCATGAAAGATAGTTGTCATAGCTCTTTGGTAGGTTGCTCCTGCATTCTTTAGCCCGAATGGCATGATGTTCCAATAGTAGGTTCCCCATGCACATGTGAATGCTGTTTTCTCTTGGTCTTCAGGAGCTATTTTGATTTGATTATACCCCGAGAAACCATCCATTAGGGAATATATGTCATAGCCCGCTGTCATGTCCACTATCATGTCAATGTTTGGAAGTGGAAAGTCATCCTTTGGGCATGCTTTGTTTAGATCTCTAAAATCTGTGCAGATACGAATGGACCCATCATGTTTGGAGACCGGTACTATGTTTGAGATCCATTCTGCATAATCGATGGCTCTAATAAATCCAGCTTTCAAAAGCTTTTCTAATTCTCCTTTGACAAGTAGAGCTATATGTGGATGCATTTTTATTAATCTTTGTTTGACTGGTTTGACTCCTGGAGCTATAGATAAGTGATGTATTATGAGATTTGTGTCAAGCCCTGGCATGTCTGAGTAGGTCCATGCAAAATTAATTTTCTTTTTCTGTAAAAACTGTACATATGCCTTGGTCTCTTCCTCTGATAAAGACTGAGCAAGATGGACTATCTGAGGATTTTCTTCTGTGTTTAGATTGACCGGCTTTGTTGGTTCAATCAATATTGATGACCTATCCTGGAAATAACTCGGCAAGTTATTAAGTACCCCATCCTTAGGTGCCTCAAAGAGGTTTTCACCTTTGGATGCGTCATTTCTTTTTACTATTTTTGGTTCTGACACCGCCACAACGTGGTTTTCGCCATCAGACCTATTTTTCTTTTTCTCTTTTGTTTTGAGACTGAGGTACTTAATATCAGGCTCCGTCATGCTGGTTGTTGGTTCACTGGTGGAAGAAGCCACGGGTTCGAGAGCATTCAGATAGCAAGCAATTTCATAATTTTTGCGAAATGTGAGGAATGTGGGCTCGTGGTGGCGCTGGGGCCAGTCAATCAGGTCAAAGTGAACAAGGGGCAAGTCAATGGTAGGTTCGATGTTGTGAATGTGAAAGGTGTCATCTCTGGTGACCATATAATCGAAGCTCATCAAGTCTTCTCCTAAGATACCTGAATTGGGGCTCATCCTATCAAACGAAGCGTTGTCTACTAAGGCGATTTGAGGAGGGCAATCCTCTAGTCTGACACTAGGATCGTTAGTTGCATCGGGTTGGGTACTATAGGCGTGGATAATATCCACATCTAGATCAATTGTTGCATCTGAAAGCGAATCCCATTCATATTCATGGGAGTCTGTCTCTGAGTCATCATTTAGGCCTCGTGATGTAGAAGCCTCAAGGTTAGGGAGGGTTTCCCCTTCTCTAGTGCTAGTATTGGTACTATCCGTCGCAGCTAGGATAGTAACATTTTCCTTTGTCGATCTAGAAGTCACACAATCACTATCCGTCGCAGCTGGGATAGTAGGACTATTAAGCATCAAATCTGTTGAATCTCCCCAAAGGAGATTCGTTGAAGGTACCCAATCATCAGACACATCTTGTTGGTTGGAGAGATCGGGTGTATAATCTGCATCACTATCACTGTCCGTTGCAATTGGGACAGGGATACCTTTCTTCTTCTTATTCTCAAAACCTAAGCCGATCGTGGACTTATTTTTGCGTCCAAAAAGAGCATGATCAAGAGGCTCAGCTTTAGCATCCAGCCTATGACTAAGGGGACCAAATCCCGGATATCCCATATTTTTAACCAGTGTATATCCTTTCCCATAAGTTTCAGGTGAAGGAGCAAAATTCTCATTATGTTTGTATTTCTCTTCGTGATATATCCAGTTCCTTACAGCAACTTCCTCTTTCTCTTCTTGAATGGGGACCGAAGACTCAACAAATTTCCCAAATAACGTCATTGCTGATGATGAAGGCTTCACATTTGGGGAGGGTCTCCCATAAGACCTAGGAGAGATTGGCATTTTTGTAAAAGAATCAATCTTATAATCTCCCATCCCAAGGTCCATGGTCTTGAATTTCTGCTTGCATTGTTCAAGTGAACTACTAGGATTGTCAGCTTCTCTATTCAAAGGTACATGTGATCCCGCAGAAATGTTATTAACTGATAGAGCACTGTCTCCCGGGATGCAAATTTCTACACCATTATGGGGGAACTTAACACACTGGTGATATGTCGATGGGACTGCCTGCATTTCATGAATCCATGGCCTACCTAGCAAAATGTTGTAGGCGAGAGGTCCAACATCAACAATTTGGAATAATATGTCTCTTTCTACAGGACCAATACGAATAGGCAAAACAGCCAATCCCTTAGAACTTATTTTTGCTTCGTCATATGCTTTGATTGTGATTCTTTTCTTTGTGTCAATGACATTCTCGGAATACCCTAGAGCTAGCAGCAAACTCAGAGTACAAATATTGAGCCCCGCACCCCCATCTATCAGTACACGCCTAACACGGGTTTTATGAATCATGACCTCGATGTGTAAGGCCAAATTATGTGGGTGACTAATGGATTTGTCATCTTCTTCTAAGAAAGTGAGGAAATGAGGGCTAGCCAAATGGTTGACCATGTTTTGGAATTGGTCGATAGCTAAGTTATTAGGGACATTGGCTGCTCGCAAAGCATCCTCGAGGACGCGCTTGTGCTTAGGAGATAATTCTAAAAGCTCAAAAATGGATATCTGAGCGGGTGTACGTTGTAGTTGGTCAATAAGGTTATAATTGGAATCAGGACCAACGACAGATTTTGGAGGAGCACTTTTGGACACGGGCTGTTTAGACTTGCTAGTGCTAGGACCTTTGATGATAATGGGTGCTTGAGCCTGACCCCTAGTGACAACATTGAGGGATCGGGGCATTCCTTATGTGTGAGGACCTCTTATCACCACAGCGGGTCTTTCATTAGTCATAAGAATTGAGTCCACATTATGTCCGTAAGGATCTTTCTTTCTCACCATGTTGATATTATCGTCAGCCACTTCAAGCATGTTAATCACATTATCAGCGTGTGTGTATGTATAGTTAATAGCCGCCTTGCCATTCTTACTGCTAGAATTCTCTCCTTTTTCATATTTAGGCAAGGGCTCCTTAAAGGCTTTATGGTCTGCATTAGTAGTTAACCCATCCACTTGTAATTATCCTTTCTCAATAAGGTCTTGGACAAGATGCTTGAGTTTAAGACAATTTTCTATGTCGTGTCCAATCCCATTATGGAAAACGCAAAAAGCCTTCGCATCCCACCAATGAGGTAAAGGATCTGGTATTCGATGTTTTGTAGGATCCTGTGGGTGCGCCAGATTATGAGCGACTAGTGTCTTAAAAACATCTGCATAGGATTCTCCCAATTTAGTGAATTGTCTTTTCTCCGTTTTAGATCTCTTTTGATACTGAGGTTTGTCTTGTTGCGTTGACGATGTTTGCAACTTCATAGCTTGAACTGCATGAGAGAGATTAAGAACTCCTTCATTCTTGACCTGAGATGAATCAACAACTCCGTCGTTGATGACTTGCTTGTTTTTGTTCTAATAAGAGTTCTTTTTGTCCTTGTTACCATTAGTATTGTTATTTTGGCTATTGTTGTTATTTGTTGGTTTAGCCAAAATTCCTTGTTCTTTTAAGACATCCTCAATGCGACATGCCACCTCTATCATAGTATCAAAGGAATTAAATGGGATTTTCTTGACTTCATATTTGAGTTCTGGTATTAGATTGTTCACAATGATATCAATTCTCTCTTCTTCAGGGATTGTCCTTGGGTATTTCGAACACAATCGCCTCCATCGTTGCAAAAAGGTGACAAAAGATTCCCCTTGATTTTGCTTAAGTTTACACAAATCAAGCATGGTGACCGACCTAGATAAATTGTAAGCAAAATGTTGCACAAATCTTTGGACAAGTTCTCTAAATGTCCTTACTGGAGGGGAAAGATTGGTGAACCACTCCATGGCTTGACCTTTTAAACTCCTTGGGAATAATCTCAGCAAGTAGGAGTCTTCGTGGTGAAAGGAAAAGCTCATTATGTAGAATTGTCGAACATGGTCATGAGGGTCACCCGTGCCATCATATTTGTCGTATGTTGGAAATTCAACTTTCTTAGGAAATTCTACCATCACCACACTTTTGTCAATGGGATTAGGACATATGGAGTCCAAATGAAATGTACTCTTGGGAGCCTTCATTCTGTCTATATCCTTTTGCATTTGTAAGATTAACTCATCAGTTGAAGGATTCTGTTTCTTGATTTTTTGGTGAACATCAAAGTTATATGGAACTTTAGCGCCTTTGTTGATAAGACTTTCCAAAAATTGGTCTTTGTTTTGTTCCACGTATTGCTCCACATAGGCTTGAAAGGATGGTTCTTGTTGCATAGTCATGAAGTTCGTATGATCAAATTTAGCATAACTACCTCCATGTTGTGAGCCATGATGTGCTCGTTGGGACGGTTGCTTTGAATGTCTATGAGACGATTGTCTCCTATGATGGTCATATCTTGAAGTCCTTCTTCCTCTAGGACTTGGGGATCGTGAGGGTGTCTTTGATCTTCTTCGAGGGCTAGGGGAAGGGGTAGATGGGGGCGAGTTGATCCCACTATTGGCTCCCCTCCCGTTAGATCAACTTTGGAGTTGTTGTGCATAGAGTCTATCTTCTTCTTCTTGGGCGACTCTTTTCTGTATATCCAACAATGCACGTTCCTCTTCCTCTAGTTGTCGGAATTTTTCCTTTTTTGCAGCCTGTTCATCTAAGTAGGCTTTCTTTTCTCTCTCAATGCTTCTTAATCTTGTATTTGCATATCGAGAAGTGTCCTTAAGTGGGGAGGTTTGTCTTGAATGCCTTATTGCATTAGCCGCGTTGATATGGTGATCACTAGATTCGTTGTTCTGGTCTTCGTGTTGTGACCCTGAATCTGAGTGAGCTGACTTATGCTGTCTTTCGGTTCATTGATGAGCATCAAAATACCTCGCGTTGTTAGGAGGTGACCCAGGTGGACTGGCATGAGAAGAACCACCATACTCTCTTCTGTGTCGTTGAAAGATATCTTCGAGAGTTTGATTCATGGCTTCTCTTTGTTGTCGGGTGAAAGTGTAACTCATGTCCATACTTGATGAAAGTGGTATGAAAGAGGTGCTCACTTCACTAGGGTTAGCTCCTGGATTGAAACAAACCTCGGATTCACTCTTAGGAGATTGGTCAAAAAGAGGTCCTTTTCCCTTAGGTTGTCGACGGGTCTTGATAGGTGGTAACTGGCTAAAGGCAACAGGGGGTCGCTTCCCTTGATTAACTTGGTACCTTGTCGTAACTGACATGAAAGAGAGATATTCTCAATGATAAGGTGACCTTTCAAAGTGTCAACACCAAACTAGAATAATTGAAATCCTCTATTGTCCAAAGAGAAATGAAAAAAAGAAAAGAAAGGGGGCTTTACCAACACTGTCAAAGAGGTGCTTCAAATCAAAGGGTGACTACCCTTGCACTTTTGAATCAGGAGGTTGGACTAGGCCAAAAGATAATTGAAAATGAAAGCGATTTGGACAATAAGAGAACTACAATTTTTCCAGAATATAGCTAACAATTTTAAGGATGAACCTTGGCACCAAGAATGGCTTTCTAGCTTGACAATTATTCGAAAGTGACTTTGTAAATCAAATAATGCTATCCTGGAGAACTAAGAACCAGAAATTTGGAGTCAAGACAGATCTCAAACGTCAGGGTGAGAAGCCTGTTCTAAGACCTAGCCTAATTGACAACAACTGAAACTGACCAAAATTTAAGCACGACAAAAATGAACCAGGCGATATACTCCAGGCTACTGGGGCGATAAAACTATACCCGTGCGATACTTCTCCCTATGACAGGCGATACTTCTTAACACTATCGGGCGATATAATCCAGGCAGGCAGGGCGATAGTCCGTCAGGGGCGAACTATCGCGCGATATTTCTCTTCAAAGGGAGCGATATTTCTAGCATGAGCGAAGTATCGCACGATACTTCGCCTTACAAGGTGCGATACTGTTGCAGAATTATTCAACTCTTGACCAGAATTGTGTGAAATTTGCGTTTTTGGGTCTGTTTGGTCAAAATTTTCAGTCTGAGGGTTGATGTCTTCGATTTCAGTCACAGATTCAACAGCATTTGGACAGGTTTGCAAATAGTAAAGGATCAAACATGTCTTCGAACACTTGAAACAAGGGCAAAAGCAACCTTGCCAAGACAAACACTTGTGATATCAAAATTGAAAAAGCACCTTATGAATGCTACCGATTGTTTGTATGTTGAGAACGTTTACACTGGTATCACACAATCGAAGACAATTCAAGCAAAATCTACCTACAAGACAAGGCTCATTACTTATCAACTTAGCCCACAACTTGATGCCCCCTTGCCTCACACCAAGTGGTTACCCACAAGAGATATTGGCTTTGTCATGGAAATGTCAAAATGACACAACCAAAGGAACACATATGGTGAGTATCTTAAGGTGATCCGGGTAAACCACTTGGATCAATCCTTGCACTAAGAAGATAAGCGGCTAAAAGAGGGTGGCTTCTATCTAATGGTTCTTAATAAGGATTTCCGTTCACAACACCCCTCTTGCTCCTCATAAAGGACTAGGACCTCGCGGCCTCAAGAGTACCTTAAGCATTCTTGTTCAATGTTTTCCTCATGGTCGCAATCCCATGAGCTACTCACATCAAACGAAGACAAGTGTTATGTCTATCAAGGTTTTTGGTGTCCTTGATAGCCTTGAGATTATAGTGAGTTGGAATCACTTGCCACCAAGGAGAATGATGACAAGGTTGTCCCCACTTGAGTCGTTCCTCTTGCTTGCTCAAGAGCAGGCCCTCTAAAGGATTCCTAAACTAAACAAAATGGATCAAATCTTGAGGTTCAAGGTTTTTGATTCACCACAAGGGTGAAGAGCATACTCCCCTATCTCAAGAATTTTTCCCAAACACACCAAACAAAGAGATCAATTACCCCCTTGCTTCCAAAACCTTAAGATGGGTCAAGATTTTCTGATTCACCTAAAGGTGAAGAGCATACTTCTCCTACCACCTCAAAATCCCTTTCACAAGGTATTAAGATTCCTAATAAAATTAGTGAATGCCACAAATGAAAGGAAAATAACAAGCAAGAAATGAAATTTTTTTTTTGTTTTTATGCTTGGGCAGCCCTGCAAAAACTGTTAGTAGCCCTCTTTGACATGCGTTTTTAGCAATTTTTAAGCAAAGGAGAGCACCTACAAACACAACTTGTTAGGCTCACAATGTTAGCAAAATCAAAATCCAAATGTAAATGTGCAATAATCTAATGGATTCAAGCTAAAAAATGTAGGTTAGATCTATTTAAACAAAGTAAAACAAAACAGCAAGCTAAAATAGTCGAATTCGGACAAAAAAAAAAAAAAAACTGAAAGCGCAAGTCTCTGCCAGACCAGGCGATGTTTCTCAGTCTCCAACAGTATCGCGCGACACAGTTTCCTATAGTCGGGTGATACTTCCCCAGTCGAACGATACTTCGCACGATGCCAGGCGATACTTCGCCCGATTCCAGGCGATAGACCTCACTATATGCGTGCGATACTTTTTCCGAGCGAAGTATCGCGCCAAGACAGGAAGTATATCGCGCGATATTTCTGAGAAGTGTCGCGCGATAATCTGAGACAGAAAACCAGAGACGCAGATTTTTCCGAAAATTAATCCGAAAATGATGAAAAATGCAGAATTAAAAGGGACAAAGCTAATCTACTCTGCCCCACGGTGGGCGCCAGAAATGTACACACTAGAATATGCACTTCTATGAACCATTACATGCAAGGTTGCTCAAGAATGAGGCCTCACAAAGCAGCTCATAGCTCTCTATGCATGGAGTTGCAAGGGACTATGAGTTTTGCTCTCAGCTAGAGCTACAAGAAGGTGACCTTGCTAGTCAACCACATAATGAGAGATTCACAATGAAGACAAGGGCAACAATGCCAATATCTCCAAGAATCCAATATGAAATGCAATGCAATGTAACTAAGATGAAGATGCAAATGTGCAAGCTATGCTATGAAAATGGAAGTACAATGCAACTAATCTATGAAAGGAAATAGCAATGGATTACAAATCCTTCCTATTTAGACTATGTGAGATTGCATAAAAGGAAATCTACACTAAGAATGCCATGAATGCAACTATGAAAGCAAAACTATTATGAAATGCAACTAAGAATGTCAAGGCTTCAAAGCTTGAGTGTCTTCAAAGAGAGCTCCAAATGTACCTAGAAAACCTGCAGCATAACAATAGCATAAAACAAGGATATACAAATGAAGGAGAGAGCTCTCCTTTTATAAGAAATGAGGTGAAATGGACCATGGAGATTAAGAGGCAAAAAGATCTTAATCAGCGGTGGAGGTTGAAAGAGGAGCAATCCATGTGCACAAACATCCTCCAATGAGAGTGAAGTGTTGACTTTTGAGCCTCATGTGAGACAGAAGTGCCTTTTTCCCTTTTTATAAAATAGGAATAATGCTTTATTTGTGCAACTTAGGATAAGAGGAAAAGTGGGGGCTTTTTATTTAATTAAAAGGGGAGGAAATATTCCTTTTAAATAAATAAAGACTTAGGATAAATGGTTAGCCCAAGGATAAAAATCCAATATATGATCGAAATTAGGATTTGATCAAGAAATTGATATTGTTGAAAATATTGATTATTGATCAAAATGATTCAGGATTGATAAATCAAATAAATGGGGCCCAAAGTCTAGGCGACCATTTTAGGGTGCATACAACATCTATTCCAAGGATCACCAACACCCTACTTTCTTTAGAAGCACCCACTTCAAGGAACACCCATCCCTTACAATCTTGAAGCACCCATTTCTTGTTTAGATACAAAAGAAAGTTTAATTCAAAAGGATACTATGTTAAAATGCATATCACTTGTTACAAATCACAACACCACAAAGATCTTGTCTCTATACCAGAAACCTCTTCTTTACAATTTTCTCAAATCATAAATGAAAATTAAAATAGTACTTCCATTGGATACCTGTGATGCTACCATTCTTCTTCTTACCTGCATTAATGACAAACAATCCAACACAATATCTATGTCATTATTCATACTCAAGATCAATGAGCTCTCCTTTTAGACAACCTGCAACCACAGTCCTATCACCAAACTTTTGCAAACTAATTAAAAAAAAAACATATTAGAAGTTTGATCTATCTTATCAAAACAATCAACAAACCCTTTTTATCTCCATTTGACAATCAAAAAGTTGACCAGAACTATGTGATTAGTGCAATCATTCTATCTTGTTTCCTTGTAACAAACATGAAAACTCTTTACTTTTCAAATGATCAAATATTCATTACATATACTTGTGTAAACATGACATTACCAATTATATTGTGCAACTGCAATCTTAGTGTCAGTAATTTTCTTTCTCACTCAACCTGTAATCACAGTACTATCATAGAACTCTTATAATCTAATTTGATCATCCATTACTATATTGTGCACACAAAGTTATCTCAAACCATTATTTAAAGTTACTTCCGCAATACCTCATTATGCAATACCTCATTGTATCAAACCTTTAATCCTGTTACCAAACTGCTATAAACTGTAATAAACACTCTTGTTCAAGTTCACAGTTTTCAAATCTGTATAAACAACTCTGTCATAAACTTCTGTAAAAACTTTAATAAATTATTCATCAATAACTATTGCACAAACATTTCAACATCATCATAACATTCAGGCCTATTCAATCAATAAATCCTTCTGTCAAACATTCTAAATTTCACATAATATTCCAAATACTTTCTGATATATTTGTAATAAGATCAGATGCAAAACAAAATTTGACTGACAATGTTTTATTAACAAATGTTTATTCAATCTAAGAAAGAAAAGAATGTTTCCTTTAAATTTCTAACACAAAGACTAAAAACATTATCAAAACCAAAATAGAACATAAGATAATATCTTACTGTTACTGTAAGAACATCTTGGAATGATACAGTCAACAACCTTCTTCCTGTCAACTTATTTTCACAAAACTTTCAATAAATATTTCCATCAGTCTCTTCTCTTTATAAATGAACCAGTTTGATTCAAAACATTTTATACCTTTCACTAATCTTAATTTTATTCACCATCTCTCACTGCATGCATTAACATTCACCCTTTTATATTGAAATGCCAACATATATAGAAACATTTTTTCATCCATTTACACAAACCGTGAGCTTTTACTCTTAAACTTCATAGTCACAAATCGGTTATCAGTTCATAAGATATATATGCCTATCTGGAACCAATAACTAATAAGTTGATAACCAAACTTGATTTGATTAACTAATGTCATTTTCTTAATTTGATACTTCTCATATGAGGCTTTATTTGATTCAGTATATGTATGTGATTAATTTTTATTTTTATTTGTTCTGAATAGATTAATTAATCCAAAATTCAAAAGATTTTTTCCTTGAATATTGAGTTTCTATTGTCTAAATCCAATTCTATTCTATTTCTAAACAAGGTTTCTGTCGCTTGGAAGGTAGGATGTCATTCTTGCATATGTGACATGAAGACCATTGTGAAGATCATGAAAATATTTGATATAATCTTCTTGACAATAAACAAATCACAAAAACATTTGATATAATCTTTTTGACAACAAATAAAGATATGTTCCAACACATGTAGAATTCCAACATATAGATACATTACTATTCCAACACATGTAGAATTGTAACATATAAATAGATTACCATCATTCCTTTACACAACATATTGCAACTTCAACCAACTTACAACATTTTGACACCAATAACAAAGTCTGCCAAAGTCAACACCTAAATTATAAGCACCTAATTGGTGTACAATTTAAGGATTGTTTTGTGCTCACTTTAGTATATTTTCTATGGTAGGACCTCATATGGCACTTAATGGGTACCTAAATTCAAATATGGGTGCTCCATTCCTTTCAAACTTGTTCAAAATTAAGGTCAACTCTTATTTATAAGTGTGTTCCTCTATTTTTCCTGCAACTCCATAATTCATTTCATCACTTGGGCCTTATATCATCATTTGTGGCCTTTGTGACTTCTCTCAACCTTGAAATGAGCTATACTAAAAAATCCCACATATACCTTATTTTTTTGGCTCCATGTTCAATTCTTGGCCCATTCTCCTAGGTAAAAATACCATTGGCATTTTGTCCCCAAGGATTTTGGCCCAAATTTGGTTTGAAGATCTATGCCAGGGTTTTGGTGGAAAATCCAGTCTCACGGCCAACCTGCCTGATTTTTAATCCTTGAAACGATGTGAGATGTATATAAACACCCTATCTCTCCTGATTTTAGCATTCATTATCCATTATTATCATTCTATTATCACAATCAATCTATCAAGTGCAAGGAAGAAAATCAAGTTCAAGAGGCATCACATTGTCAAGTCCAAGTATTCAAGATCTAACATTTTTCCAAGCATTCAAGTTGTTCTATTCCATATATCTAGCTTCTTTCCCCCATTGAAGGCCAAGAAAAGGAGTTTCCTATTAAGGAAGAAGATCAAGTCCCATCTACTTTTATTCAAGTCTTCTCTCTCTTCTCCTCAATCAAACATTGTGGTGAATTAAAACATCAATTACATGAGGTTTTATCTTTCATGATTTCCTTTTGGATTTTTGTGTTTATTCAAATCTATTGCATTAACATATTTGATCACATTCAAAGAAGCATTTGTATTGCCAAGGTATGATATACTTTATTTTCTATAATTAACCTCTACTACATGACAACACACTTTCCTTTATTTTATTTTATTTTAAGGTGGATTCCTAAACAAGGGTTTGATTGAGGAAAACCCCTCTATTTAGCCTTCTTCATTATTATTTTTATCCAGGAACAAGTTACAAAGCTATTGGAAGAAATAATTTGAAAAGATCATATACTGTCAAAGGAACCTAGAAAAATTTAGTCAAAATGTTCTAGTACAAAATGCCATTGGCATTCTATCCCTAGGTACACAGTGAGTTCCACTTTGTACCTTGCATTTTCAGCTCAGATTTCACCCATAGATTAGATCTATTCTTTGGTTTCCATTTATGTACTTTTATGCTCACTGTCTGTTCATAGAAATCTATTATTTACATTTTTTAGTACTTCTCTAAATTTTCATCCACATTACATCTTCTCTTTTCACTTTCATTAATCACATATTTAGTGAAGGATTATTTTCCCCATTTAGCACTTGAGTCACCACTTGAGCCTATTGGGGGAATCTTCCTTTCGAATGTGCAATTGTGAAAATGAGAGGTGATTTATCTACCTTGCATTTCTTCCCTTTTCCTAGTGTATAGAAGCTATAAGGATAGTGTTGTGTCTGATATCATGCCTATGGATGTGTGCCACATGTTTCTTGGTAGACCTTGGTAGTTTGATTGAAATGTGATACATGATGGTAGAAATAATACTTATATACTATTGAGAAAGATGGAGCTAAAAATACTTTGTTTCCTTTAAAAGAGACAAAAGATGAAAACCATAGTGGCAATAGTAATGTAATGTTAGTAAGTGGGGAAAGATATTATAGATGGTGGGGAGAAAGAATATGTTGAAGTAGTAAACAAGGAGGTGTTTCTTCATTTTTCTAAATGTTGCAAGGATGTAAAAAATATTGATTTGGACATAGGACAATGAACGAGAGAAGCAGATAACCAAATTACAATAGATAAGCAAGAAACTAATATTTGGGCAGCCATAAAGATTTGTCATAGTCTTCATGGATAGAGTGTGGAGATAAAAAAACAACATACAAAAGATTATATGTTACTTCAAATTACAATCATTGAGTAAGAGTGGCTTGCATTGATAGGAAGTGGAACAATGATGCAGGAGCATCCTAGGATTCTTGGCAATCTTGTATCACACAAAAATATATTTTTTTTGGAGAGTACTTGGTGTGTTTTGATCTTAGTTGGTGAAGTGTTACTCCGTCAATGAGTGTTGTTGCTCGGTTGTAGTATTGGCCAAGGATTTTGGTCGTTGAAAGGCTTGTCACATATTGGTGCTCATCATGTGTTGGTTGCTCAACATGTATGGTTTCTCGGCATTGCTTGGGTGCGGTTACTGACACTCGACAGTTTGGCTTGCTGATTGATGATCTGGCAGATCTAGGAGACCGACTTGATGCATTTAATTTGTGTAGCATGGGATTTAATTTAGATCTTTCATTAGGGATTGTGGGGACCTAGATCTGGGTCCTTGGTATTTCCAATGTTAGATTTTGTGGCCAACATGTTGATTTCCTCTTGTATTTAAGTAGTGTTGTGTTCTTAGCTTAGGTGAGGTAGACAGAAGTAGCGAGTAGTAGTGAGAGATGTTGAGGATCTGAGTTATATGTTTGGGCAGAAGGTGAATGCCCTAATGCTTGCAGAAGATTTGTACTAGATCTCAGATTTACCTCTTTGCATTTGGCCATAACTGGGAAGGCCTTAGAGCCCAACATGTTGCAATAAATTGAATATTGTTTCCCAATCTTTGTGTTGTTTAAGAATTTTGGTGTGTTTTTTTATGCTTCAGGGTTTGGACTGTCCATTCTTGGATCCTCCATCCTTGACTGCATCAAACAAATATTATAATAAAAGATGAAACTTAATTAATTTCTCAGTCTTCACAATTATTTGATACATCTAAAGTTTCTTTACATGAGTGTGCAATGCTTTCAATGAACAGGAATGAGGGAGCCAAAATTCATAGTATGATAGTGGGTACAAGAAACATTTCTATTACCATGGCTATTGTCTCCAATTTTGTTCACATTAATGATGGAACTGACTCTTGTAACATGGGTAAATAATGCAATGAGAGTCTATGACAAATGCAAAGAGTAATTGGAAGGAGAAGTATGATGCAATGTGGACTGCATCAATAAGTGAACATGAATAAATTGAATTCACCTCATTGTGGAAGGATGGTTATATTTTTCTCACGTGGTGGTGTTGACAATAAGGTTTTCACCCTTGTTGAGAATAAAAATCTAGCAACCTATTGATACATGGGAACATTCTTGGGTTGTGAGTAACCTTGAAAAAGAAGTAGAACTCAAGAGTAATCTAGTTCTTAAAGGCACCTCACCGAAAACTACTTGAACTAAGTTGTTTTGTAAAATAAAGAGTAAGAAGGATACATAAAATGAAACCTACTGATGAGACCAAAGTTGGTCTATGTTTTATAATATTTTATGTTTTGTTCCTAAAACATTCCTGAAACATTTGTGTGACTTTTAATTGTTTAAGCTTGTATATACTCCATAAGTACAGTTATATCCTTAAACTTTTGAGTAGGAAATAGTATACACACTTTGCCAATACTATATATATACATAATGCAGTATTTCATATAGATATTTTAATGTGTGTTTTAACATTTGGATGAAATTGATTAAGTTGAATATATGAATGTGCATGCATATGCTACTAACCTGCTAAGAATGAAGGAGCAACTAGAAAACAAATTGGTTACATTAATGAATGAGTGGAGATGTTTCGGTCACAATTAGAAGACCCATCAAGACAGCCATGGGATATGCCTGCAGAATTGAAGGAATGAATGAATGCTTCAGGGAATATAGAGGAGCATGATCATCCTAGATCTCCTCCACAATTAATGTTCTATTAAAATGGTTGTTTGATCTTTATGATCTTCTGTTATTGATTGGCATGTTCTCCTTCTTTCATGGATAAATCAGTCAAGTGTATCTAAATGTTTGAATGTAATTCTCTATATATAGGGAGATGTTCAATGGAAATCTAGTTAGACAAAATAATGATGTTACTGTTGTATTAAAGAAAGTTGTTCTTCAAGCCTATGTTCTGATTGTAATCCATGTTTCTAAATATATGAAATGAAGGAATAATTTGAGTTATCTTCTGTGTTAGTAGTTAGTCGAAACCAACCAAGGAGGGCCCACTTGGGAGGTGGAGTGGACTAGAGTAGAGAGGAGTAGTTTAATTGTTTTCAACATTTAAGGTAGTGTTCACTGTTCATTCCTGC
The DNA here is from genome assembly GCA_027943335.1 of Chamaecyparis obtusa. Classification (NCBI taxonomy): domain Eukaryota; kingdom Viridiplantae; phylum Streptophyta; class Pinopsida; order Cupressales; family Cupressaceae; genus Chamaecyparis; species Chamaecyparis obtusa. The sequence goes on from BSBK01001665.1 coordinate 1,381,108, forward strand.
AGCATTTTATCTGTGTTAGTTCCTGCAACATATGCGGAGATAGCCATAGTTCATGCATTAGAATGGCAGAATGAGTTGGAGTTAGATTTATGGTTTTTTATATTAGTTTATTTATTCATCTATGTGTTTTACCTTCCTGCAGCAATAGTTTGGTTCTTTAAATGCATTTTCCTTTCCTGCAGCAATTTAAGTAAGATGACTCTATGTGAAACTCAGTGCACAAACTGTGTTGTCCCATTTCAAGTATACATTCCTGGGTTGACAATCTAAATGCACTTTGTGATAGGAAAAATAATACCTAGTTTGAATATACTATTCCTAGAGAAGGTTTTGGTGTAGTTATTATTACCTGTTATGAGGTTGTTCATTTTTGGCGTCGTTGCTGGGGATGGTGCCAAGATGAGAATCTCATTGAGTCATTCTTGATAGTTTCTTGTTTTCTAGGATTAGCTTGTAAAGTTTGAACTTGCTTCACAAGTTCATTAAATCACTTGTATGCATCAAAGGGGAAGAAGAAGAGATGTCAATGGCAGGTTTCTCCCAAGAGAGCCACCAAATTTAAATAAAGAATCTGTAGAAATTGAATTACCTTTTGTTGATGCGAGTCCAGAATTTCCTCCATCCACTTCACTAGTAAAGGACCCATTTGATCCATCTGACCTTTGGCCTTTTGCTGAGATTTTGGCCAATTTTCTTTCACACTCCACTCTGAGTGCACAAAATACTAATAGTGCACCATTGAGTATTAAAAATCCTCAACAATAGTTTCAAGTTCAAATACCAGCAGTGATGGCTCAGCCTACATTTCCATTTCCACTTCCTATCCTTATCAACAATGCTAATCTTAAAAATATCCCGACTGTTGCGTTACCAAAGTTCTATGGTCTAATAACTCAAGACCCTAATACTTTCTTATTTGAGTTTTACATTCTTTGTTGAAGTTTTGACTATAACACTAATAGTCATAAACTCAAATTTTTTCTAGCTACATTAAAAGAGTCATCCTTAAGATGGTTTATGGGACTGGGGGCAAATGCAACAATTGATTGGGATGGGATGAGAGACCTATTTCTACAAAAATATAAAGAATACTACAAAGGAGGTGATTTGAGAGGAGATGATATCTTTCAAATGTCACAAAAAGAAGATGGGACTCTAGAAGACTACATCTCACACTTCTTATACAATTTGCAGAAGAATCCTCAACATGCATTGTAGGAGGATTCACAAAAACTCATATTTTTTAGAGGAGTAAATGATAACTGTCTGGAAGCATTGGACCTTATGGCTGGAGGAGATGTATCCCATTCTTCTTGGGATGATCTCAAGAAAATTTGTTTGAACTATTCAAGATCAACAGTAAAGAAGGGCAGAGGATTGCATCCAACACTTACAAAAGGAAGTAGTTCTGGCATATCAAAGATGGAAATCTCAAACGTGTTGTTAGATTTAAAGCAAGACATTATCAATGATGTTGCAACCCACTTGGATACAATGCAAGCCAAAAAGAAGCATGAAGAAGCTGAGTTAAAGTTAGCAGAGTACTGCTCACATTGTCGACAACAAAAGAATGACTGTAGATGCAAGTTGGTAGCAAATCTAAAAAACACATCATGTTCCAACTAAGTTCAGGCAGATAGAGGGGGAAGACAAGCAAGTCTTCTTTGTTTCTCAATGTCACCCATGGGCTCCATGACAAGGTATGTCTCAGGACCCATTGCAATCTTTCAATAATTGTAATAGTCAATGGAAAACCCAGAATTCCCAATATCCTTCATAGTCTTTCCAACCTGTGTGGAATAATGCATGGAAAAATACCTAGCTAAACCAATGGTATAGCTCCCAAAAACCCCAATGGACACAACTACAACCTCAAAATCAATGGCAACCACCACAGGGAAATTGGTAGCAATATAACCAATGGAGGGGACCCAATAGTGGCCAAATCAAAATCCTGGCTATAAATCGTTACCACCTCTAGTTACACAGCCAGCACTTATGTTGCCTCTGGCAGCCACAAATTCTCCTCCACAGCCAACACAATTGTCAGCTCAGCCACAACCAAATCCTAATAATAAGAAACATAAACTAGTCTATAGTACTGATGCCCAATAGTACCCTGCTTATGCATTGGACATCACTGATATCCACTTGAGGTCTGGTACTACTCTGCCAACACTAGAACCAAACCACCTTTTATAATTGAAGTACCAGATACTCTTGTAGCATCAACACAACAACCAGAAGTTACCTTGCCAAATCCAACCCTACCAACTAAGATGCTAGACCAGGATGATCCTAAAAGTCAAACTAGACCTCCATTTGCTCAGAGGCTTAAGATGGATAAACCTACACTCAAAGAAGAAGCACCATTTGATATCCTGGACTAGTTAAAGAACATGCACATCCAGATTCCACTATTTCAGGCTATCAAAGATGTTCCACTCTATGGAAAAGCCATCAAAGAAGCATGTCTTAAGAAACCTGGAAGAAAGAAAAAGGATCCCCAAATAGTGCATGTAATAGATCAATTAGCTGATATAATGTTGGGCAATATTGCGGTTCCTAAGTACTCTGATCCAAGAAGCCTAGTTGTAGACATAATAATTAATGGCCAGTCAGTAAAGAATGCTCTAATAGACCTAGGTGCTGCTATAAATGTCATGACCAAGGACACTATGCATAGGTTGAGTATAGAGGGACTAAGGACAACTCTAACAGTTTTACAACTTGCAGATAGTTCTACAATTACTCCAAATGGTATGATTGAAGATATAGTAGTCACACTGGACTCTTGGCAATACCCTACTGATTTTATGATTTTGTCACCTAAATTAACCCTTGTTGGTTATCCGGTAATCCTTGGAAGGCCTTGGTTAGCAAAAGACGATGCTAATATCAGTTGTAGATCAGGAAATATGACCATCTCTAATGGCCGAATTGTTAAGAAATTAGCACTGTATCCTCCAGGCCAACCACAAATAGATTTAAACAACCCTATTTGGCCAAACTTGGGAGATGAGGAAGAAGAAATAAACTCTATTACTCAACTGATGATGCTGCGTAGATGATATTTTCTAAAATTAAAAGAGGGTGATGATATACTCCAAATTATCCTCACAAATAATTGTGTTACATCAAGAGACATTTCTCAAAGCTCAATTTTGCAATTGACTACCTATGAAAATTGTTTCTTGCCAATAGAGCCTGAAATCATACAGTAATTGTTACCTTGTGATTTATCAACTAGACCCATATTAGAAGCCTCCATGATAGAGCTAACCACTACTGTGCAACTCTCACCTAGCCATAACCTTCATATTAACAATAAATTGTCTCAGCATCAATTAAAATTGTTAACACAACTCTTATGCAAACATGAAAAGGATTTTTCTTGGGAATATGGGGACATGAAGGGATTAAGTCCAAAACTATGTACCCATAGAATATACATCAATGAAGGAAGTCTACCTCTACGTCAGCCACAGAGAAGGATCAACCCAACCCTCAAGGAGATTGTGAAGACTGAACTGTAGAAATTGCTAAATGTTGGTTTCATATATCTAATCTCAGATATATAGTAAGTGGATTTCACCTCTTGTGATAGTACCTAAGAAGGGGGGTAAGTGGAGAATATGTGTAGATTATAGAGAGCTTAATAATGCAACAAAAAGGGACCATTTTCCATTACCATTCACTAATCAGGTGCTAGATACATTAGTAGGCAAAAAGTACTTTTCATTTCTTGATGGCTATAGTGGCTATAATCAGATTAGCATTACACCTGAGGACCAAGAAAAGACAACATTCAAATGTCCTTGGGGAATGTACACCTACTCTATTTTTCCATTTGGGTTGTGTAATGCTCCTGCAACCTTTTAGAGGGTTGTAATCAGCATCTTTGCTAACATCTCACATGACTCCATGGAGATTTATATGGATGACTTCACTACATTCGGAGTCACATTTGAAGAAACATTGAAGAATTTGGAGAAAGTTCTAATTAGGTGTACAGAGTATAACTTTTCACTTAATAGTGAGAAGTGTTTTATGATGATGCAGGAAGGAGTCATTTTGGGACGCTTCATTTTGAAAGCTGGCATACAAGTGGATCCAACAAAGATAGAGGTAATTCAAACATTGCCCACTCCTACTAAGAAAAAAGAGGTTAGATCATTTCTAGGACATGTTGAATACTATAGACATTTTATTCAAAACTTTAGTCAAATAGAAAGTCCATTGTACACTTTGCTTACAAAAGAGGTCAAATTCACATGGACCCCAGCTTGTGAAGAGTCATTCCTGTAGCTTAAGAACCTTCTTACAAAAGAACCAGTATTAAAAGGCCCTAATTGGACTCTGCCATTTCACATACATACTGATGCATCTGATTATGCACTAGGAGTTGTCTTAGGCCAAAAGTTTGGAAACCTTGAAAATGTTATTTACTACATTAGTAAAAGTCTACATGGCCTAGAGTTAAACTACATAGTCACATAAAAAGAACTATTAGTAGTAGTATATGCTCTAACAAGTTTCACCACTATGTAATAGGATACCCCATATTTGTTCATACTGACCATGTTGCAATAAAATATCTCATGAACAAACCTGTCATTTCATATAGATTATCTAGATAGCTACTTTTGTTACAGGAAATTGATCTCACAATAATAGATAAACTAGGCAGAGCCAATATAGTAGCAGACTATTTATCCAGATTACAACATGCAGACACAGATACTTCATTGATAGATGACACATTTCCAGATGAGTATATGTTTCACATTGGTATTAAAACTCCATGGTATGCTAATACATCAAATTATCTTGTAGCAAACAAGATGCCTAAACACTTCTCTCCAAAGGATAGAAAATTGCTGGTGGAAAAGAGCTTTCAGTACTCATGGATTGATAATACATTATTCTACACAGGCCCAGATCAGGTTATGAGGAGATGTGTTCGAGAAGATGAGACCTATGATATTCTGCATGCCTGCCATAATGAACCCTATGGAGGACACTTTGCAACAAAAAGAACAACATTGAAGGTGCTAACAACAGGCTACTATTGGCCAACACTACACAAAGATGCAGCCAATTACACCAGAAAATGTGACAAATGTCAAAGGATGGATAGGCCAACCAAATCAGATGAAATGCCACTCGACCCACAAGTAGTTGTCACACCATTTGATAAATGAGGAATGGATTTCATTAGTCTCATAGACCCTCCATCAAATGGAAAATCATATATCTTGGTATGCACAGATTATGTATCAAAGTGGGTAGAAGTGAAAGCCATGAAGCATGCCCGTGATAGCAAAGTGGTAGCCTTCCTATATAAAGAAATATTTACTAACTATGGAGTACCAAGAGAGCTAGTGACTAATCAAGGGGCCCAATTTACATCAAATCTAATCATAGAACTCATGAAAGAATACAGTATCAGACATCGAAAGTCCAGTCCATACCACCCTCAAGCCAATGGTCAAGTGGAAGTTACCAACAGGGAAATTGAAGCAATACTTACCAAAATAGTTCAACTCAACAAAAGAGATTGGAGCATCTGGTTAGTAGAAGCAGTGTGGGCATACAGAATCACATGGAAAACCACAATTGGGTTGACTCTATTTGAGATACTCTATGGAAAAACAACAATGCTACCAATTGAGTTTGAACATAAATCATTAAGGACTGCTTTGAAGCTAAATATGGACCTTCCTATAGCTTAGCGTGAACGCTTATTGAATCTCAACTCCTTGGATGAGATGCAAAAATCTTCCCTTGAGCGCACAAAAATAGTTCAAAAATAGAGAAAGAAATGGAACGACGCACACATCAAGGGAAAACAATTCCAAGTAGGTGACTGGGCACTACTATTTGATTCTAGGTATCAAGAGACACAAGGCAAGTTACAAACAAGATGGCTAGGGCCATATGAAATAACACATGTTTTTACAAATGGAGCGATTCAATTGACAATAATTGACCCAGTGTAGTTCAAGTTTCTAGTTAATGGCCATAGCCTTCATCTATACCATCAACCACAAACTAAGATTGAGTTCCTGCAGCAATTCACAAAAGAAGGGCCAAAGGTTGTTGGACTACAACTGATTTGGAATCTGATTAAAGAATTTGTAATTAAAGATCACTGAGGAGTTGCTGATTAGATATGTAATATGATTAAATCAGTATTATGTTGTCATTAATGTCAACTAGTTTGATAGCACTCTTGTAAGTTACTATACTGAGACATCTGAAGAAAGGTGAAAGAGATGAAGAACAGAGAAATCTACATGGGGAAAGATGTACATGATAGATGAGGATAAGGAACACATTGAGTAACTTGTTGATGAGTCTATGACTTGATGATATTGACTTCATTATTTTGCATTCCTCTATGATGAAGTATAGAGCTGAAAGACACAAAGTAGTGTTGTTGGTAAATGAAGCAATTCTAGTATACACTGACAGAGTGTACTGTATATCGATCACAGTATTAACCAAGCAGTGTTCACCGATGCATTTCTTTGTTAACCAAGTAGAACAAAATGAACTAAATGATTGGTTTAGCCGATAAGATTGATGAGCTATAAAGTATCTCAATTTTAGTGATAATAGATAATGTTTGTTATAAAGATCGACGACTAACAAAATGAAAGGAAGATCTAACCGAGCAGATTGAAATGTGTTATTGACACGCCAGCTGAGAAAGTTTGAAGTGGCAAAATCTATGAATGTGGTTAAGCAGCAAAATCTGATGGTGGAGAAGAAAATGATTTACCTGTCTATATAAGAGACTGGAATTTCATTATGAGATGCTGAAAGAAGTAGAAACTGCAAGAATATCGCGTGAACAAAGTTTTCATGCATTCTAATCATACTGGTTAAGTAAGAACTAAGCTATAGAATAATTATCGAGCTACACAGAGCAATTACCAACGGATAGTAAGTTGATATAGTATTGAATCTGAAGTGAAATATTGGTCAGAAGGATTTGTTAGGACTGAATATTGATCCCTAATCTGCAATTGAAGTTGTATTAAGGCAAGTCATTTACTGTTACATATTTAACCATTGTATATAGTCAAAATCTCTTAACCAAGTGGACTCTGAAAGTCTTATGATGTATCATTCATAGAATGAACATTGTTATCTTGTCAACCCTATAGTGAATGCTGGTTGGACGATAACTTCTAGTCTAAAATCCTCTAAGAAGGTTACACCTGACAGTGTGTTTGTAAACATTTAATAGGGTTGGGTCTTAACCGACCTCACTTCAAAAGAGTGAACAATTTTGGGTTGCCGGTCCCAGGTGGTTTTTCCCTTTATAGGGTTTCCATGTTAAATCTCTTGTGTTCTATGTTTATTGTGATATTTGTTTTTTATCATAGTTTGCATGTTACATGTTAGATTTGATCGATAACTGTTATAGTATTTGACTGGTAATCGGTAAAAGAACAGACAGTGAAAGTAATTATTGTTTACCGAGGAGCAGAAATAGAAGAAATTGTTTTGAATTATTTTATTTTTTTTGGCACTGGATAACTGATTCACCCCCCTCTCAGTTATTCTAACAATTGGTATTAGAGCGCTGGTTGCTAAGAATAGAGTTTTAAGGACTTAAGCATAAAGGTCTCAAGATGTATAAGAGGGAAGTACCGAAACTAAACAAAGAGAACTTCACAGTATGGAAAAGTAGGATGAAGCTGCACATATCTAGAATTGGGAATTCTACACTAGATCTAATGGAGAATGGCTACATACAACCGCCCACTGGTCCCTTAACTCTTGATCAACTAAAGGATAGGTATGAACACAATATCACTATGATGGAACTTGTTGCTGCCTGTACCGATGCCAAATTTGAAGACATCAAGGGTTGTGATACTACTAAGAAGATGTGGGACAAGTTAAATCTAATATACAGTGGAGATCTGAATGTCAAAAGAGCTCAAGCTGAAAGCTTAAGAGGCAGATTTGATGATATGAGAATGAAAGAAGGTGAGAACATTGTACAATACTCAAATAGACTAAAAGAGGTGGTACATGCTATTAGAGCATCTGATGGAGTGATTGATGATGAAACAGTGATAAGCAAGATTCTCAAAACTTTGCTGCCAATTTATGCAATCAGGATCTCTACAATTCATGAAACAAGAGCTACATCCAACCTTACTCTTGACAATCTGATTGGTAAACTTACAACTTTTGAATTAAACAACTTTGATAATAGTGTTATTCCTTCTGTTGAATCTGCTTTCATGTCTTCTTTGAAGATTGGAAAGTCTAGCAGGAATAGTAAGAATTATGATAGTGATAGTAATATCGATGATCAACTTGATGAGCTTGAAGTTCTTATGGCTAGAAGATTGCCCAAAGGAAAAGGAAGGTATAGAGGTAAGCTACCTTTGGCATGTTTTAACTGTAAAGAAGTTGGTCACATCACTGCTAGATGTCCTCAGAAGAAAGATGATGATAGATCCAAAGACCGATCTGAAGGAAGCTATGGGAGAAGAGTCAACAGAGGCTATGGACACAACAACAGAGACAACCGAGATGATAAAGGAAAAAAGGTATGTTACATAGCTGAAGATATTGAAACTGAATCTGATTCTGATGATGATATAGAAGTTGTATTTGTTACAATGAAAGATGACTTAGAGGAAGAAGAGAAACATGAAGAGACAACACTAATCTCTAAAGTAAGCAGAAATGATACATGGATCATAGATAGTGGTTGTACACATCATATGACCAGTGATGTAGAGAAGTTTGATCATCTTGTTGAATATAATGGAGGATCTGTGAGAATGGGAAATGATGCACCTTGTATGGTAAGAGGTAAAGGTTCACTAATGATCAATGACATAATACAATGTGAAAATGCATACTGGGTAGATGGATTGAACTATAATTTGTTAAGTGTGGCTTAGCTAAACAATTCAGGCCACCAACTGGCTTTTGAGAGAAAAAAGGTGAAGATCTATGATGATGAAGGAAGACTTGTCGGAACTGGTACACAATCCAGATGTAATCTATTCTATCTTGATATGGATCAATCTTCTTGTTTGTTAATAAAGGATGAAGATGCTTGGTTGTGGCACAAAAATTTATGCCATGTGAACTTTGACAACATGATCAAGATTAGTAAAAAGAAAAGAGTTAGAGGATTGCCTAACTTGACAAAACCTAATCATGCCATGTGCCATGAATGTCAGAAAGGTAAGATGACTAAGTCTAGTTTTAAAAGTAAAGACTACTCAACAAAGAAGATACTTGAGTTGGTTCATACCAACCTATGTGGTCCTATGAGAACTCAGAGTTGTTCTGGTGATAGATATTTTATTCTTTTTGTTGATGACTATACTAGAATGATGACTGTTATGTTCTTGAAAGAGAAATTTGAAGCCTTTAAAATGTTTAAGTGGTATAAAGCTAAGGTAGAGAAAGAAACTGGAAAAGAAATAAAATGCTTAAGATCTGATAAAGGAGGTGAATTTATCTCTGATGAATTTACTAATTTCTATAATGAGTATGGAATTAAAAGATAGGTCTCTGCAACAAGGACACCTCAACAAAATGGCATTGCTAAAAGAAGGAACAGGTCTATAATTGATTGTGCAAGAACATTGATGATATAGAAGAATGTTGCTCAAACATATTGGAGGGAAGCTATCAGTACAGTTTTGTATGTTCTTAACTGAGTACAATTGAAGAAGGACACCAACCAAACACCTTATGAGCTATGGTTTGGACACAAACCTACTGTAAGTTATTTTAGGATTTTTGGAAGTAAATGCTTTATTTTGAAAGATGAGAGAAATGGAAAATTTGATTCTAAAGGAGATGAAGGGATATTTCTGGGATATTCCTCTACAAGTAAAGCATATAAATGTTTGAATAAGGTCACAAATAAGATAGTTGAAAGTACTAATGTTTGTGTTGATGAGTTTGATGACAAGTACATAGAGGAATGTACAAAGGAACTAGAAGATTATGGTAGATTCACTTACATTGAACATCCAGAGTATCTACTGACGTCGCAAGCTATGACAACCAGTCAGTAGGGAAACAATATAGGACAACAGGCAACACCAACCGATGAACAAGATGGTGCTACTGAGCAAGGAAATGACCCTGAGCAAGATGAGCAAGAAAGGAGAAATCAAGTTTTGGCTAGTTTTTTCAGAAGACATCATCCTAAGACATAAATAATTGGAGACAGATATGTTGGAATGAAAACTAGAAGCAAAACAAGACAAGGTACATGTCTAGTTTGTGAATTTGAACCTAAAAATGTAAAATTTGCATTAGAGAATGAAGAATGGGTTAATGCAATGAAGGAGGAAATAGAGAAAATAGAGAAGAATAAAACTTGGTCCTTAGTACCCCAACCTAAAGATAAGAATCTTATCGGTACTAAGTGGATATTCAGGAATAAATTGAATGAAAATGGTGAAGTCACAAGAAATAAAGCTAGATTGGTATGCAAGGGATATGCACAGGAAGAAGGCATTGACTATGGTGAAATATTTGCACCTATTGCTAGATTGGAAGGAGTTAGAATGCTACTTGCATATGCTGCACACAAGAAATTCAAAGTCTATCAAATGGATGTGAAGTCAGCATTTTTGAATGGTATACTTGAAGAAGAGGTCTACATCGAACAACCTAAAGGATTTGTTGATCCCGACAATAAAGACATGGTATGTAGATTACATAAAGCTTTGTATGGTTTGAAGCAAGCACCTAGAGCATGGTATGAAAGACTGCATACTTACTTGTTAAGTATTGGATTTGTTAGAACAAGTGAAAACAACAATCTGTATATGAAAGGTAATACTGATGATACTATTATCATTGCTGAAATATTTGTTGATGATATTATTTTTGGAGGCTCAGAGTTTGTCTGCAAAACTTTGCTAATGAAATGCAAAAGGAATTTGAAATGTCTATGTTCAGAGAGATTAAGTTCTTTCTTGGACTACAATTGATTCAGCGGAGTAATGGAATATTCATCACACAATCTAAATACATAAAGGAAGTACTGAAGACATTTGGCATGGAAGATGTTAAACCTATGGGAACACCGATGGCTACTAGATGAAAATTGACAAAGGAGGATGAAACTATAGAGGTAAACTAGACACTACTGATCCATGATTGGTAAGCTAATGTATGTAGTTCACAGTAGACCAAATATAGCACATGTTGTGGGTATTGTTGCAAGATTTTCTGCTAATCCTAAAGAATCACACATGATAGCTACAAAAAGGATCTTAAGATACCTAAAGAAAACAAAGAATTATGGATTATGGTATCCTAAGGAAGGGAAGTTTGAACTGAAAGTTTACACCAATGTTAATTGGGCTGGAAATGTGGATGATAGAAAAAGCACCACCGGAGGAGCATTTTTCTTTGGTGAAAGACTTGTAACTTGGACAAGTAAAAAGCAAGCTTGTATTTCTTAGTCTACAATTGAAGCAGAGTATGTTGTTGTTGCTACTAACTGTTCAAACATTGCATATAGCAAGCAAGTTTTGGAAGGGATGAATGAGGTAATCACTGACCCAGTGATTATATATTGTGACAACACTAGTGCTATTAATATTTCAAAGAATCCTATGATGCACTCTAAGACAAAGCATATATATATTAAGTATCATTACTGAAGAGAAAAAGTGCAAGAGAAGCAAGTGAAGTTAGAATTTGTCACATCTAAAGAACAACTTGAAAATATTTGTACAAAGCCTCTACTGAAGGACATATTTGAATACTTGAGGACTAGACTTGGGGTCCATCCCCTATCTATCGATCACTAAGGTGATCTAGTTGTTGCATCAGCCTACTTTTATCAAAAGATCATTCATGTTGATGTAGCATAGTTCACACTTTGAATCATGTTCAAGGTTGTGATTAAGTTTGAAGAACTTGAACCGATTAGAATATCAGTATACAGAGATACAAAGGATAACATAATTGATTGTTTATTTATTTCTTTGGCATTGCTGTCAAAGGGAGAGATAAATAATATGAAAAAGGGACAAGCACTGACAAGAATTATCTAAGGGAGAGACAATTTGAATGAGATAGAGTATTGAAAGATCAGTTACAGAGAACAGAAGTAGGAATAGGAGAACTGAAAAGATCACAACTTCATAATGGTAAAATTGTATTATCTAATGTTGTTTAGTAATGTAGTGATTAAACATATTAAGTCTATCCAACTTACAACATTTTGTTCACAAAAATGTAGAATATATGTTTGGTATGTGTATGGTACATTTCATATTACTTGAGTTGCCATCAATGCCAAAGGGAGAGATTGTTGGACTACAACTAATTTGGAATCTGATTGAAGAATCCGTGATTAAAGATCACTGAGGAGTTGCTGATTAGATATGTAATATGATTAAATCAGTATTATATTGTCATTGATGTCAACTAGTTTAACAGCACTTATCTTGTAAGTTACTATACCGAGACATCTAAAGAAAGGTGAAAGAGATGAAGAACAGAGAAATCTACATGGGGAAAGATGTACATGATAGATGAGGATAAGGAACACATTGAGTAACTTGTTGATGAGTCTATGACTTGATGATATTGACTTCATTATGTTGCATTCATCTATGATGAAGTATAGAGCTGAAAGACACAAAGTAGTGTTGTCGGTAAATGAAGCAATTCTAGTATACACCGATGGAGTGTAGTGTATACCGATCACAGTATTAACTGAGCAGTGTTCACCGATGCATTTCTTTGTTAACTGAGTAGAACATAATGAACTAAATGATTAGTTTAGCCGATAAGATTGATGAGCTATAAAGTATCTTGATTTCAGTGATAATAGATAATGTTTGTTATAAAGATCGACGACTAACAAAATTAAAGGAAGATCTAACAGAGAAAATTGAAATGTGTTATTGACACGTCAGTCGAGAAAGTTTGAAGCAAAAAAATTTATGAATGTGGTTAAGCGGCAAAATCTGATGGTGGAGAAGAAAATGATTTACCCATCTATATAAGAGACTGGAATTTCATTATGAGATGTTGCAAGAAGTAGAAACTATAGGAATATCGTGTGAACAAAGTTTTCATGCATTCTAATCATATTGGTTAAGTAAGAACCAAGCTGCAGAACAATTATCGAGCTATAGAGAGAAATTACTGACGAACAGTAAGTTGATATAGTATTGAATCTGAAGTGAAATATTGGTCAGAAGGATTTGTTAGGACTAAATATTGATCGATAATCTACAATTGAAGTTGTATTAAGGCAGGTCATTTACTGTTACATATTTAACCATTGTATATAGTCAAAATCTCTTAACCGAGTGGACTCTGAAAGTTTTATGATGTATCATTCATAGAATGAACATTGTTATCCTGTCAACCCCATAGTGAATGCTAGTTGGATGATAACTTCTAGTCTAAAATCCTCTAACAAGGTCACACCTAACAGTGTGTTTGTAAACCTTTAACAAGGTTGGGTCTTAACCGGCCTCACTTCAAAAGAGTGAACAATTTTGGGTTGTCGGTCCTAGGTGGTTTTTCCCTTTACAGGGTTTCCACATTAAATCTCTTGTGTTATGTGTTGATTGTGATATTTGTTTGTTATCATACTTTGCATGTTACATGTTAGATTTGATCAGTAACTGTTATAGTATTTGACTGGTAATCGGTAAAAGCACAGACTGTGAAAGTAATTATTGTTTACCGAGGAGCAGAAATAGAAGAAATTGTTTTGAATTATAGATTTTATTTTGGGACACTGGATAACTGATTCACCCCCCTCTCAGTTATTCTAACAAAGGTAACACAGGTAATCACTCCTGCAGCAGAAGGTGACAACCTTCTTCCTACACCTTCACCCTAGCATACAAGAGTGTACATCCATAATAAAACTTCATTTTCAATGAAGTCCCATTCCACATTCAATTTTCTAAAATTCTCTTTCCAACCCACCTCATTTCCTTACCTTCCACCCATACAAATTCCATGTCACCCACTTTGCTCAATTTTCTAAGTTTTTAATAAAATCCACGTTAGCATAAATTCATTCAGGGACAATCAATTTCAAGGTACAACTGATTCTCATCTTTCAAGCACATACAAGAACATAATGACAGGTACATGTATTCAATTTATTTCCACTTTTAAAATATAGATTTTGGCAATTATATTTAATACTACATGTGTCTATATATTATGGCATTACACCAATTTTCTCTCCCCTGCAAAGGACAAGTGTGGACACTTGTCATTCTTTTGTATGGGGGTGAAAAAGTGTATTAATTTCCAAGTTGTTATTTCCCATACCTATCATTTCAAGCCGGATTGCACATCAGCCAAATCAGTACTTATGTGATCTATCATCAAGTCCTTGTAATGTTTGCATAAATTATTGTACTTAATTGCTCAGATTATTCTCGATTCCTACCCTAGGTGATGTAATTAAATTTGTGTAAGGCTTAATTGCACTTAAAATAAATATAATTCTCCACCATCAAGTGTCATTATCATTTGTATTTCCCAATTTTCAAAATAGTACGACACAAAGATTGAAGGGAGATGAAGTGAAGTGCAGTTATGAGCTAAATAAAAGGGGTTTTTCAAGGAATTTAGAATATTTGGGGTTTTAGAGAAAACATACATTGTGAAATTGCAGACTGAGGAAGAGCTTGAGAAGGAATTTTGAAGGCAAAATTTAACACAATGGGTGGACAGTTGATGAGGCATGAACATGTTGTTCATACTATCTTATTGGTAGATGTCGAAGCTGCTCGTAGGTTCCATGCTTGCAGATGGCTAGGTTACTTCTTGAAATTAACGGAGTATGAAAAAGAAGTGGTAGCAGAGTTCATGAATATATTCGACGAGGGGGAAGCTACTGTGTGGGGAGTGACTCTTCTAGAAACAAAGGAAATAATTGTGGAGGTGACAGGCTTACCTACAGTGGGGGAGCATTACCCCAACGAGCATGATGCCAAGTCTGCACAAGCCCAATTTACCCAACCTGCCAACCCTTCATTTGAAGTAAATAAGAAAGGATGTAAGAGAATGTCATTACATGTTCCATATAATGAGCTAGCTACACATATCATTAGGTATTTTATATGTGAAGGGAGATTTTCCAGCTTGCATGCTCATCATTTCAAGTTACTTAGTTGTATCAGGAATAATCTTCAAATAAATATTTTGAACTTTTTGTACAACATGTTAAGTATCATTGCTGAGTAGACACAAAAGGGTAAAGTGAATTCCATTTCCCATCATGCCCTAATCAAAATTCTAGTTGAAAGAGCCCTTAGGGATGTCTCTCCTATGGAATGGAAAGAATTTGTTAAGAACAAAACCTTGCAGCCCCAGAATGAGCCTGTTGAGCAGCCAATTCCTGAAAATGAAATACCCAATGAACAAGTAGAAGTATCCCACAAAAAGGAATCAAAGAGTCCAAAAGAAAAACCACCTTCTCCTATTCTGGTTGATAATGTACCTACCCCATCCCAGAGGAAAGGGAACCAAAAGGTTGATGAAGAAACTCCGGTTTCAGAAGAAAAATCTCAAAAGCCTACAGTTTCAAGAAGTTGAAAAAGTAAACCGGCTCCTACAGCAATTGAGCCTACAATAGAGAGACTGAAAAAGGTTAGTAAAAGGAAATTTGTAGAAGTAAAGGAAACTCCCCTAAGAAGAAGCTCTAGGATGAGAGGATAGATTCCTCAGGATTCCCTAGAAAGTCAAAAAGTTCCACTAGATAAATCTCCTACGGAGTCACATATTCATGATGTTGATTCTCCAGTTCCACCAGATATTCTAGAACCCCCTCTCAATGTAAATGATTCATCTCCTACTAAGTCTCCTGAAAAACAAGGAAGCCCTAAGGGAAGTGCACAAA
The DNA here is from genome assembly GCA_027943335.1 of Chamaecyparis obtusa. NCBI lineage: Eukaryota > Viridiplantae > Streptophyta > Pinopsida > Cupressales > Cupressaceae > Chamaecyparis > Chamaecyparis obtusa. The sequence goes on from BSBK01001665.1 coordinate 1,397,012, forward strand.
CAATTCAAGAAGATTGTCATGGGAACTTGCATATGTATGTGGTTGAACATGGACCTCTAATCCAACTACACATGCAACATAGTCATTATTCACACAATCAAATTACTAGAATGAGTATGGATTACTCAATTTGAAATTCATGGTGAAGCGACCTGTTGTCTCCTAATTAATCAGGGTGTTTAATTACTCTCAGATTGGAGAGCCAACAACCATAAGACTGAGTTAATATGGAGGATTTGAAAGCTAGAATGATAAGCAAAGTGCAATTAATCTAAGAATGGAGACGCAGTTTGTAATCTAGAATGAAATGCTGATTTTAATCTAATAACTTGAAAGTAAATATGAAATGCAGATTCTAGTCTAAGAAAGCTTGAAAGAAAGATGATAATTAACTAATAGAAAGTAAGAAAATTAATCTAAAGATGTAATTAACACTAAATGAGAGCAAACTAATTAATGCAATAAGCTTTGAAAATATGAAATAGTTGAGACAGAATTTTGCTATAGTCTATGTGCTTTCAAATTTCTCCCCTTTCAAATGAAGGAGAAGGTTCAATAAATAGACAAACCCAAAAGAGGAATGAAGAGTTTCTTGATTCAAAACAGTTGACCCTTCATTCCCAATTGAGACAAAAAATCATGAATTACTTAATTAAAAGAATGTTTATTGCCACATATGGGTGACCTTTCGATTATTTTGAATTATTAATTCAAATAAGAGTGTCCATTCAAATAATCAAGTAATTTATTAATTCCTTTTATGGGTATTAGCTAAAGGGGATAGATTTTAATTTAATTTAAAGCACTTAGGACTTTAGAATTAAATTAATTTATCATAGGGATTATTTACCTAATAAAGTCAAAGACTTAGGAATTAATCATAGTGTGAGATTAATGCAAATTAGGGTTTTTACAATTGACATCAAGTCAAAATAAAGTCAGGTAGGAGAGAGAAAATTGCCTAGTAAAATAGGACTTTGAAGATGTGAAATTGAAGAAAATGCACCAAAATTGATTGAAATTATTAGGTGCCAATTTTGGGGTATAACATTTGCCCCTCTTTGAATTGATGTGCGAGCAGCACGTTGATTCAAATAATAGTTTGATGTGACAGATGATATTTCAAGATTATCCCCAGAATGAAGCTTAACCCTTGGAAGTTGAGGTTAAGATGCCAAGACATCGAAATAGATTGAATTGCAGAACCACCTCCAAAATCAGGCATGATTCTCTGAAGTCTAAGTTAGATTGCAAAGACAACAGTCTAATGACAACTTGAGAAGAAACTGGAATCAGGGTTAGATTGCCTAAATTCCCATTGATCAAATAATGACATGAAAATTTAGGACTAATCTCCAGAATCAGGGTTAGATTTCCCCAATACGAAGCTTAGCCCTTCGAGACCCAGGTTAGATTGCCTAGATAATGGTCCAAAAGAGATTTCAAGAGCCATCTTCAGAATGAAGCTTGACTTTCAAGAATTAGGGTTAGATTACCCCAATACCTAATGAGATTTCAAGAACCATCTCTAGAATGAAGCTTGATTCCTGAGGATCCAAGTTAGATGGCTCAGATACCTAAAAGATAGATAACCAGATGACCAGATGCGAGGCACGAAGATGCCCCTAGTGAAGAGATGCCCCAAGTGATGAGTACTTTGATTTAGATCAGATTGAAATGAGACTGGTTCGACAAGATTCAAATGATGCAATAATCCTGCTTCCTCGGGAGCGAAATCAAAAGATGACATAGCAGAAGGATGATTAACAACAAGAGGTTACAAAGTAGAAGCAATTAGACTAGATTCAAGAAGCTGCAAAAGTAATTTGGAGTGATCAGGAGGTCTTGCTGACTAGGTTTGACCATGGTTGACCATGGTTAACCAAATTTGACTAGAGTTGAATTTGATGAAAACATTGGAGATCTCAAGAAAATGATGAAAATATGAGAATCTGGCAGGAAAATGATGCCATCAGACTGACTGTACAAGCGTCCGATCCTAAAGGGTCCCAGATTTTAAAACATGATTTCAAGTTATCTAGAGATGTCAGATTTTGATTTTGATCCCGCAAATGGATTCAAAGAAGTCGATTTAGCCAAGGGTGCAATTTTAGTGGAAAATAGAGCACTTTGAAAATTAGATCAAAAAGCTATATAAGGCCCAGAGGGGTCATTTTCAATTCATTATTCACTTTTTCTTCTTGTGATTTGGAGCTCTAAGCGAGATAGGAGTCCCCCATGCACACGCATCAATTTGAGCACTCCCGAAACACGCCTGACCACCGGAGTATGACCCACCTATGAGTAGTCGATAATCTACCTTGCCTTTCAATTCGTACTACTTTCTAGGTTGATTTAGGGTAGATTTGGCAAGTTTAGGAGCATGTTCTTCAAGTCTCACATGAGGAAACAGTTTCCTTGTGCTAGCCTAGGTCACCCCTCACGTGAGGAAATGGTTTCCTCGCATGGGTTAGGGTTCCTTCGCCCGAGCTCTGTCTAAAGGCTCATGTGAAGCAATAGGTCAATCTGCACGAAGTTTCTCATTCTCGCGCAGGAGAGGGTCCTGTCTTGCGCGAGGAAACAGTTTCCTCGTGCGAAAAGCTACTGTAGTGTTTGTAAAATCTTTGCTAAAATTTACCAATTTTGCATGAAATTAGCCCAGTAGAGCGTCACAGAGTCATGTCTAGGGTAGATGCATTGTTATATTTGCTATTGTTGTTTTGAAGCCATCATACTGAGATATTGATCCAATGTCATCGCTTGCTTTGTAGGTTGACTTTCCCGATGTCACCTTCCGGTCACATCATCCAGTGATTACGACGTTGATATAGAGATTGATAGATGCTAAGAGTGCTCACATTGAGGGACTCGGTCTAGGATACTTGCGTGATCTCCCCGACATTAGGGTAAATCATGGTCTTCTTGGTGCACTTGTAGAGCATTTCCATTTGGAGATGAACACATTCCATTTTCCATTAGGGGAGATGATAGTCACTCCTGAGGATATATACAGGATCTTGCAGATACCCATGCACGGTGCTCAAGTAGAGTACGATATACAGCTAAGGGTAGGCACAGTAGCATTGAGGACTATCTTCCAAGATAATCTAGTGATGGGTCAGGCCATCTCTTGGGAGGATTTGATTCACAGATACAGTGATGCTCACCTGTTAGCTATTCTTGCTATGTTCCTAAGTTGTTACCTTGTTCCTAATCAAGGATAGCACGGACTAGAGTGCGGTTGGGGCTCTATGATGCAACGGATGTTGGCTAGACCAGTAGTCAGATTTGGATGGGGTGAGTGCATGTTAGTGCATATGTAACATGAGATGCATGATATAGTATATCGCAGTGTGAGGACCATGGTGGCAAGTGTCTTCATTCTTCAGATCTGGGCCTAGGAGTATCTCCCTATTTGTAGATCGATTTATCATGATACACGGTAGGCTCTTGAGCTATATATATATAGGTATGCAGGTCCGATTACTCAGCCATTGTTGGGTAAGATAGAGTAGTGGCACAGATAGCTCGATGATATGGCAGTTGTTATCTAGAGACCATGGGTTGCTACGAAGCCATGGGATGATGCTTGGAGGGAGCTTTCTTACATGTTTGTGTCATGTCCACTGATAGGGTGCAGTGTTACCATTATTGAGTGCTTCCTTGTTACACGTGTCCTATGTCAGTTTGGGAGATAGCAGGACATCTCCCATGAGTATTGCCCCTATGCCCGCTTTGCCAATGAGGAGAAGAAGGGGTGGCATCCTATATTAGATCCGAGTAGATGTGCGATCGAGGCATGCATTCCTCAGGCCTAATGGGATTACATGGTGGATGTCACTAATGTAGGGATGATGCCTACATATAGGGACCACTACTTAGCCCATCCATATCCTAGATTCACAAATCTTGCAGGGATGGGAGCACAATAGCAAGTACCAGCATAGTAGTAAGTACCAGTACAATAGCCTATATAGCAGTAGGCTACACAATAGGGACCATAGGGACAGCAGTAGCAGTAGCAACAGGTACCTATACAGTAGCAGGTACCATTATAGCAGCTTGGGCAGAGAGCATTGAGGCCCAGGTCAGTGTAGAAAGACATCCCTCCGAGGACTATGGGGTCAAATACAGGTGCCAGGAGTAGTGGGTCTTAGTAGAGATCCACCAAGCAGAGGACAGGGGATACCTCATAGCAGACGCTTCCGAGCAATGATACAGATATGCCATATGTTCCTATAGGAGTAGGGACACCACAGTTGTAGGAGGCTCTCAGGAAGAGCTGGGAGAGGGTTAGGTAGGTTCAACATGAGAGAGATGACTACCATAACTGAGTCATCATACAGGAGATCCATGTAGTCGATCAGGATCAGGAGATCAGAAAGTTATGTGAGGAGCTGGAGAGAGCACGACTGGAGATTAGATATGAGTCTGCTCAGGTAGCTTATTATTATGGAGCATATTGCAGAGCTGTTCTAGATGTATCAGAGTAGGTGCCTCCATTTTTCAAGTATGCAGGAGCACCATAGAGACCACCACATGCACCTCCGTAGCAGGCACCTCCATAGCAGACACTTCCATAGAGACTGATGCCACCTCCTCAAAGACTGATGCCACCTCCATAGGCACCAACACAGGCACCACCACCACCACCTCCTCCAGGTGGCGATGGGTAGAGTTAGCACATTTTTGACGTACATATTGTAGCTCCATTTTTTATATTGTGCTTGAGTAGCACCCTTGTTTTGTACATGACATTCATTTGATCGAGATATATGTGTGTGTGTGTGTGTGTGTGTGTGTGTGTGATCACAATTTTGATATCATCGTACTTGTTGATATATTTCTCTGATATTGATATTTTATGAGATGTATTCTATATGCTTTAGATGTATGGATTAGAAATGTATGAGATGCACATGTTTCTATTATGATATGAATATGCACATGTTTTATTTTTATGGTAATGTATGAATATGCAATGTGAAATGCAATGATAGAGAGTGGATGAATGAATGCAATGTATGACTTTATTTATTCTTATAATAGATGCACATGCAAATGAATATGAAAATGCATATGGATGTTATGGATGAAAATGAAAATGCAATGTATGCAATGAAAGTGTAATGTATATGGTATTAATCATCTCATGCAGGATTTTAGCGATATATGGTAGGTACTAATCAAAAGGATGTTTCGAAGATCAAGAGCGAGCATCGAACACTTGTGTAGCCAAGATGAACCCGGGATGAAAGATGAGAACCTTTGATGAAGAGATAAGAGAGCACCAAACACTATCTAATGGAAGCCTAGAATGAAAATGCAAGCCTAAGCCAAATGCAAGCCTAGAATGAAAATGCAAGCCTAAGCTAAATGCAAAACCTAGGACTTGGTTGTTGGACTCACCGTATTTATCATCATCAAGTTCTTTTAGGCACGAGACATTCGCAAGATGTCATACAACCCTCACTGACATTGCAATCATGAGAATATGAATATGACATAAGTCTTAGATTTGTTGGAATGAGATGTAAGCATTAAGGCACAAGAAGCCAGAATGACCTGAACACCTATTCCTTTTGATTTAGCAAGTTAACATAAGCATCAAAGCACAATTTCTAGAATGACTTGAATGTTTCTTCTAAACAAATACACCAGACACACAAGAGTTCCTTCCTTTGCCAAAGGTTGCTCGCAGTGACCCTTACGTTCACTTAGCAAGACGAGTGTTTGCAATTTCACTTGTAGCAGAAAGAAGTCACTCAAAACAGACAAGGAGAAGAACCAACCTCACCAAAGCGTCCATATAAAAGGAGTCGAGGTACACATGGCCATTCAATATGAGATGAAGGCTCTTATAGATGGACACCCCTCTTATATGAATTCAGTGGATCATTGGAACTAAACCAACAAATAGAAAGCAAAGAAAAGATCATGCCCCCAGTCTTCGCGTTTCTCAGTCAAGAAAGACATCTTAGATTCACTCGAGGGGAAATGATAAAACAAAAAAACAAACAAGCACCCAAAGGAAAATCTCATCATGCTTCAAAGGAACACAAGTTTAGTTTTAGTTTCAGTTTACCTTTGTGTTCAAGCAGATTGAAGTCGAATCAAAAGTGCACAATGTTTGAAGTCTCGAGGGGATAGCGACACCAGGCAGACACAGTGAGAACCACTGGTGACTATCACGAGAGATGAAGTCTCAAGAAGATATCAGAGCATGAACCAATTATCAATAGGTAGACGCAGTGAGAACCACTGGTGATCGATACGAGGAAGATTCTTGAAAGAGAGAATAAAGCATGAGAGAAACATCAGCAGGCAGACGTAGTGAGAACCAATGGTGACTAATGTAAGGAAGAGATCCTGAAATAGAGGGGTTTGAACAAGAGCTAAGTATTAGTAGGCAGGCATAGTGGGAACTACTAGCGACCGATACATGAGAGATCCTCGAGGAGAGAAATCTCAAAAGTAGCTAGGCATCAGCAGGCAGACACAATGAGAACCATTGGTGACTGATGCACAAACAAAACTTTTGAAAGTGATAGGACAATGCCCCCTAGACCAAGAAGGTGCCCCCAAGTGTGAACCAGTTCCAATCCATGAAGAGTTGAGGAAAATATCAAAGACAACTAAAAGCAAGTGGATGAGCTAGCAAACTAAAGCAGGAAACAAGCTAAAACCAGGAAACAAACTAGAGCAGGAAAGTGGGAAAGCAAACTAAAGTAGGAAAGCAAGAGCCAAATGGTGCTGAGATGAGATATAGCTTCAGGAAACAAGAGGTGCTTATTTACTAGGTTTTCACCATCTTGGCAGAGATTCTATTTTTGCTACCATGATGCTTGTTTGCCAGGTTTTCATCAATGGCACATTTTTCTTCTTTTTCAATTTTTTTGTACTTTTCTCTTCTTCTTTTTATTTTTTTGTATTTTTGAATATTTCATTTTTTTGTATTTTTTATTTTTTCACTTTTTTGTATTTTTTCAAAATTTCTATTTTTTTTTATTATTGTCAAGGCGCTTGTTTACCAGGGTTTCACCAAGATAATAGATACATCAAAATGCCTGTTTACCAGGTTTTCACTAAGATGATCATTTTTTCAGGACATTTTGTAATTTTTAGGATTTTTTAGCAATATATCATTTTTTTGGATTTTTCAGGACCAATAAGTATGTACATGAGCATACGAGCAATGTCTCAGCTATAGAATTTCTTTAAGTGAAGAGCATTGATAGGCTCTTTGAGTTGTTCTCCTTTAGTGGTGGAGAGTTAATAAGCACCAGACCCAAATGCTGCAGTAATGACATACAGACCAAGCTAGTTTGGTTCAAATTTTCCTTTCTGGACCCGCTACTATTGATTCTTGGGGTTCTCTCTTAGAATGAGATCACCCACATGGAATTTTCTTTGTTTGACTTTCTTATTGTAGGCTTTAGACATCCTCTTTTGGTATGCTCTTAGATGATCGAATGCCACCTTCTGATGTTCATCTAGTAACTCAAGCTCTTGAAGCTGAGATATTCTATTCTCTTCATCAGTAATGAGGCACCTCAGAGAGATTCATAATGTGAAAATCTTGACCTCAACAGGCAATACCGCATCTTCTCCATAAACCAAGGAAAAAGGTGTAGCACCTGTTGGCATTCAGATACTTGTTCTGTAGGCCTACAAAGCTGGATTAATCTAGAGATGCCAATCTCTACCAGATTTATGAACTGTTATGTGTAAGATTTTGATTATTGTCTTATTAGAAGCTTCTGCTTGTCTATTAACCTGAGGATAATAGATAGACGACCAATGTTGAATGATTTTGAATTTGGTGCATAACTCTCTCAAGTCTTTGTTCTTGAATTGTCCCCCATTGTCAGTGATAATGGATGAGGGTACACCATATCTATAGATGATATAGTTCAGTATAAACATAGCCACAGACTTGCCATCAGCTATAGCCAGAGGCACTGCCTCAACCCACTTGGTAAAATAATCAGTAGTCGTGATGATAAACTTATGTCCTCTTGAAGAAGAAGGATGTATCTAACCCACCAAGTCAAAGGCCCATTGCTGAAATGGCCAAAAAATGATGAAAGGAATAAGCTCTTTAGCAGGAGCATGAATCATATTTCCATGAAATTGGCATTGTTTACAAGTCTTAGCATATTGAACAGCTTCTTTTTCCATGTCTGGCCAGTAGTAACCATCTCTAATAAGTTTCCAAGCTAATGTCAAACCACTCGAATGAGACCTACAAATACCTTTGTGTACGTCAGCTAGTGCATGTTTCAACTCATCAGGTTCTAGACACCTAAGGAGGGTACCGTGTAGACCCCATCTATACAAGTCATTTGCTATGATCACATACCATGAAGCAATACAAATTAGGTGACACTTTTCATTCTGGGTATAGGTGTCTGGAATGATTTGGTCACAAAGGTAGGAATAGATATGGTGGTAGCGAGATGAGTCATGTCCAATTACTGAATAGATCATCTTAGATTTGGGAATATCATAGGCAGGGTAGTGTAATGCCTCCACCAGTAATTCGGGTCTGAAGTTACTTTCTGACATTTGTAACATTGAAGCAAGAGTGGCCATAGCATCAGCTGCTTTATTGTCTACCCTTGGAATTTGCTGGAAAGAAATGTGTGCAAAATACTATTTGAGATCATCCCCCATTCTTTTGTAAGGCACTAGCTTGTCATCTTTTGTTTGCTAGACATCATTAACTTGGTTGATGATTAACTGAGAGTCTCCAAAGACCTTGAGCTCATCCACACGCCATTCAATGGCTATCTTCATACCATTAATGAGAGCTTCATATTCAATGATGTTATTTGTGTAGGGAAACAATATTTTATAAGCTCTTGGCAATGAGTATCTTTGAGGTGTAATAAACAGAATGCCTGCACTGGATCCTTGCTGAGTGAATGATCCATCAAAGAACATGCTCCAAGCTTGGTGTGTGAGAAGCATGATGGATTCATCTGGGAATTCAATATTCAAAGGTTGGTGATCTTGCAGAGGAGCTTCTACCAACTGATCAGCAATAGCTTGTCCTTTAATAGCTTTTCTTTCCACATACTCAATGTCAAATTCACTAAGTATCATTACCCATTTTGCTAATCTACCTGTGAGGGCAGCCTTGCTCAATAAGTACTTTAGTGGATCAATTTTTGCAATAAGCCTTGTAGTATGAACAAGAAAATAATATCGCAACTTCTGAGAAGAAAATACTGCTGCTAGACAAGCCTTTTCAATGACATAATAGTTCATTTCATAAGAAACCAAAGTTCTGCTGATATAATATATAGCTCTCTCTTTATTGTTCTGATCTTCTTGAGCTAGGAGAGCACCCAAAGATGTGTTCGTTGCTGAAATGTATAGTATGAGAAGCTTCCCATGAATAGGAGGCATCAATATAGGTGGATTATCAAGATACTACTTAATCTGAGTGAGTCCCTTGTCACATTCCTCATTCCATTCATAAGTCACACCCTTATGCAAAGTTTTAGTAAACAGTTGTGACTTGTCAGCCAACTGTGAAATAAAATGCCGAATAGATTGTAAACTTCCCTGCAGTCCTCTCATTTGACTGATGTTCTTGGGTGGAGGCATGTCCATAATAGCTTGCACCTTTTTAGGATCAACTTCTATGCCTTTAGCTGAAATAATGTAACCCAAGAGTTTCCTAGAAGTGACATCGAAAGCACATTTCTTTGGATTAAGTTTGAGACTAAATTGTTCCATGCGGTCAAGTATGGGACCCAAATTTGTAAGATGAGTTCTTCGCTGCATGCTTTTGGCTAAAGTATCATCCACATAATCCTCCATCATGTTAGGAATAAGGTGTCTCAACCTTGGATAATTCCTATTCTTATTATTTGTTTTGTAAAATGTATTTCTTGCAAATAATGTTGATGTGTCAGCATCTTGAATTGTGTCTAAGGAGATCATGGCTAAAACGGTTATGATGGATTCCTATGACACATAAGAGCTATGTCAGGAAGATTCAATGATAGGTGAAGATATGTGGAAACTGGTAAATTTGAGTATTGTACACTCTTCCCCAATCGTGGGGTTCGGGACATCAGCCCAAAATTTTTTTTGGGGTTCCTATTTTCTCGAAGAATGGTAAAACCCTAATACGGTTATCTTTAGGAGTAGCCCTAAAAAGTGAAGCGCATGATATAAGCTTTTTTAGGGTTGTGAAGAGATGTGATGGGAGTGTATTGTTGGAACATTTTTATGCTGCCATGATTTGTCTTCAAAGTTTCAAAATCTTCTGAAAGAACTTGCATTGCAAGTGTATTGTAAGCTGTAATAGTTTTGATCAATACATTGTGTAGGTTTTGGAGTGCTGGGGTTTTTACCGAAAGGTTTCCCTAGGGTATATCATTGTGTCATTCTCTATTTTTTCTATATGCATGGTATGTGGTTGTAATATCTTTGTTAAAGTAGTTAACGAATTTGAAATTGTAAGTATTTATAAGAATTTGCACAATACTCTCCTATAGAGATTAGCGTAGGAAGCTGTTTCTGCACCTGAGTTTCCTTACACATCATTTTATGCATCATATCATGGAAAATAGTAGTGATGGCCCTCTGATATGTTGCTCCAACATTCTTAAGCCCAAAAGGCATGACAGTCAAGCAAAAGGTGCCCTAAGCACATGTGAAAGCAGTCTTTTCTTGATCTTTTGGCACAATTTTTATTTGATTATAGCCAGAAAATCCATCCATCAAGGAATACATCTCATATCTTGTTGTCATGTCTACTATCATGTCAATATTAGGCAATGGGAAGTCGCCTTTTGGACATGCCTTATTTAGATCCCTGAAGTCTATGCACCCACAAATGGATTTATCATGTTTGGTGATTGGGACAATGTTTTAAATCCATTCTACATAGTCAATAGTCCTTATGAAAACAGCCTTAAAAAGCTTTTCTAGCTCTGCTTTGAGCAAAAGTGCTACGTATGGATGCATCTTTCGCAACTTCTATTTAATAGGTTTGATACCTAGTACAATGGACAGATGGTGCATGATTAGATTGGGGTCTAATCCAGGCATGTCATAGTAGGTCCATGCAAAGTTTATTTTCTTTCTTTGAAATAAGGTAGTGAACTCTTCTTTTTCTTTGGCAGAAAATGATTGTGCTAGATGAATAATTTGTGGAGCAACCTTTGTACCCAAATTCACTGGTTGTGTAGGCTCAATCAATACTAATGATCTCTCTTGAAAGTGGCTCAAAAGCATATCAAGTATCTCATCCTTGGGCACCTTAGAGAGGTTTTCACCCTTGGATACGTCTTTTATTTTTACTATTTTTGGCTCTGATACTGCTACAATGTGGTTTTCACCATCAGAGCATCTATTTTTTCTTCTTTTAATTTTTTGACTAGGATACTTGATATCCGCCTCTGTCATGCTGACACTACTTTCACTAGTGGAGGACATCACAGGTTCAATAGCATGGAGGTAACAGGCTAGATCATAATCATTCTGGAACATTAGGACTTAATTAGATGAGTAAGGGGAGTTCAAGTTTATTAGATCGGGACGGCGGAGTGAAAGAGAAGTAGTGGCTAGTTCAATTGCATTCATGATATAACCATCAAAAGCATGGATGAGAGAGTTAAGACCTAGAGAAATCTCATCCAAAGGAGTGTTCGAATCCCTATAAGACCTTACGTCAGAAGTAGAGGACATGTTAACACCAGTGGCATCTAATTCATGTGACCTAACGCTAGACCCTTCACCTACTTCGAGAAGTATTTCATAGGTATGCACCATGTCTATATCTTTATCATAAGTAGCATAAGACAAAGAGTCAAACTCGTACTCATGTGAGTCAGTACTTGATGTGGAAATTCCATTAGCACTAGCAGCATCATCAAACTCATCATTATCTCTTGTGGCATTAACAACTTGTTGAAGTTGTTCTTGTTCAAGATACTTTTGAAAATGTGGTAGCCTGTATTGTTCACCTGGAAAATTGGGATCATCATTTAGTGTTTCTTTCCATTGCTCATATGTGAATTGATGCATTGAAGAGGTTTTATCAGAATCAATATCAGTATCAGCATCAGTCTCTACCATATGGATAGGTATGATAGGCTCATCAGGTTCTGCAAAGAGTGTAGCAAGTTCCGAAGGAATAGGATATGGAAATGTCTCTTCATCAGAGTTGGCCTCTAGATTTACCTTTGGAGTAGTATCATTAAATTCTAGTTCAGGTTCAGGTCAGGCTCAGGAGCTGACACAAATTTCTTGGTCCCTAAATGAAAGGGAATCTTTTTAAAGCCTAAGCCAGTAGTATCTTTTGTGTGGTGACCCATAGCTTCAATGGGCCTCAACAAACCATTGTCATTCCTTCCTATAGGACCACTCCCCTTATATCCGAAGTGCTTCATGATCTTGAAAGCTTCACTGTATGGCTCTTGTTCTAATTTTGGAGGAGTAGTTGTTTTAGTTGTTTCTTTTCCCTTATAGATCCAAGCTCTGATAGCTCTTTCTTCATCCTCATCTTCTAAAGGTGTAGAGGCCCTTACAAAGGTGCCATTATAGATTGTTTGAGGAGGATTATCAGAAGTTTTTTTATTCTTATAAGGTCTCCCATAAGAGCGTGGAGACAGAGGTAGAGTAGCAAGTGATAGCACAGGTTCAATTCAGTATTCTCCCATGCCTATATCCTTAAGTCTCAAAGTTTGTTCCATTTCCTTAAGCTTAGCATCATAAAACTCAGTGGACTCTCTATTAGCCAGAATAAAGCTATCTACAGATTGTGCAAGAGTGTTACAAGAGTAATTGGTATTAGCAGGTACAGTAACTTCCACCCCATGGAATGGAAACTTAATGCATTGATGGTACGTGGATGGAACAGCCTGCATCTCATGAATCCATGGCCTACCCAACAAGATATTGTAGGCAAGAGGAATGTCAATAACTTGAAAAGTAACATCTCTCTCAACAGGTCCTACGTGGATAGGTAGCACAACTAAGCCTTGGGACTTGTGTTCTTCCTCATCATAAGCTTTGATGGTAATCTTTTTGCGGGAGTCTATACAATTCTCATCATAACCTAGCTGAGCGAGTAGTTTAGCGGAACAGATATTAAGACCAGCACCATTATCTATGAGCACTTGGTAGATGTGTTTAGGGCCTATCATGACCTCTATGTGCAAAGAAGCATTATGTGGATGACTCAAAGAGTGATCATCTTCTTCAGAGAAGGATAGATAGTGAGGCAAGGTCAAATGACCCACCATAGATTGGAACCGATTGAGATCAAGATCCTTGGGAACGTTTGCCTTGGTGAGGGCTTTATCCAAAATCTTCCTATGAGCAGGTGAGATCTTCAACAACTCAAAAATGGTAATCTGAGCATTGGTTCGCTAGAGTTGACCTAAGATACTATAACTAGCTGAGCTAGATGTAGGAACAAATTTTGTGTTCTTGTTGGCAGGGCCAACAACAGTCTTATCTCTAGTTTTCTTTGGGGCAGATGTAGAAGTATCGGGTCTCTTATCCATAGTTTTCTTTGGAGCAGATGTAGAAGTATCAGGACCTTTCAAAACAACTCTTCCTTGTGATCGAGTGACGACATTAGCACAGTCTTGAGATTGTTCAGATTCAAATGAATGAGATGTGGAACTACGCAAGATGAAAGGAGTCTTAGGTTTGGGAGCATCATCACTCCCCTTGGAAGTGATCACATCACAATATTCTATCTCAACAGGTTTGATCATACCAATAACATTGTCATCATTAGTGTACGTGTAATTGACTTTAGCATTGGTATTCTTGGTGTTTGAAGACTCGCCCTTCTCGTGAGGAGGGAAGGGATCCGTAAAAGCTTGATGGTTTGAATTCTTGTTATGGTTCTCCACAAGGATGTCACCATTATCAATGAGATCTTGAACCTTATGCTTCAGCTGGAGACAAGTAGAAGTCTTATGACCAATGTTTTGGTGATAGTCACAGTATGCATTATCATTCCACCAATGAGGTCATGGTTGTGGGTCATAAGGACTCTTTTCCAAAGGAGTAAGAACTTGATTCTATATAAGAGTTTTATAGACCACATCAAGAGGCTCTCCCAAAGAGGTGAATTCACACTCAGGTCGAGAGGCCCAAGGTTTGTTCTTAGCAAATCTTGAAGTTTGTTGATTATCCATTGTGGTCTTTTCAATAGCCTTAGCCACTTGTATACCGGAAGTAAGATTAAAAATAGGCTTTGAAGGCTTCGTGGTAATATTATCCACCAGTCCATCATTTACTACATCCTTGTTTTTATTGATAGTCTTTCCTTTATCCTTGTTCATGGAGAATCCTTATTTATTGTCCTTATTCAAAGTTAATTCTCCCTTCTTAACCATAAAGGCCTCTATTCTCACTGCTTGTTTAATCATGCTATCAAAGGTTAGAGGACCTTGTAATTTCACTTGGTATCTGAAGTCTAGGACAAGATTATCCAAGAAAATGTCGAGTCTCTCGGACTCTGGTAGCTTGCGAGGACACCTTGTACATAATTGTCTCCACCTTTGGAGAAATGTCAGAAAAGATTCTCCTTTTCATTGTTTTAAATTGCAGAGATCCCGGATGTTGAATATTATGTGAGTAATGTTGGAGAAAAAGATTTTCCATTTCGTCAAAAGTCTTAATGCCAGTGGGCAATCTAGAAAACCATTCCATAGCTGGTCCACCCAAGCTACGAGGAAATAGGTGCATAAGATACGTTTGATCATGTATGAATTCCATAGATAATGCTCCAAACTCCCTTAGGTGATCTTGGGGATCGTTTGCACCCAAGTATTTGTCATATTTAGGGAGCTCTACACCTCTGGGAAAAGGTGGCATATGAAGACTTCTATCAAAAGGGAAAGGAAAAATGCTTTCCATTGTGAATTGTTGAGAGGGTTTTTCCTTATTCTTCACAAGTTGACTAATCTGATCTTGCATGTCTCATACCATCTTTTGCAACTTTGCAGTCTCAATTTCTTCTTCCTTGGCTACAAGCATTTCAACTTGATAGTCTGGGGGTAACTTGGCCCCTTGTTTAGCTAGCTCAAGAAAGTATTTTTCCTTCTCCTCTAGAAGGAGGATCTCCATCATCTTAATAAGACCTGTGTTTTCTTTGGCAGTGTCTATATCATTTTGAGTTATGGTGTCATCACCATCATTGCCAAGGATCTCATAAATGCCAGGGACTTGAGCTTGACTCTGATCGAAAGGAGGAGGTCGATAGTGATACGCTGGTTGACCACCTTGAGCTTTATTTTGAGCTTGTTGTTGATCATCTTGGGTTTGATCATAGCATTGCTCATTTTGGGGTTGAGCATGACGTTGGTCATTGGAAGATTGACCAAAATGCTGGTTGTTTTGAGATTGATCAAAAGTTTGACTATATTTGCCTGGTTGGAAGTCAAATGGCTCTCCCATCTTGTTGGTGTGGGATGGTGCAGCAATTGAAGCCTCAGTAAAATGGTATGAATGATGTCAAAAGGGCGCAACTAAGGTAACTTTTAGTGTGTGAATAGGATCAAAAGGATCAATAGGTTCAGATGAGTTGATATCATCAACAGGATCGATAGGTTCAATGATTGGACTAGTCCAAGGAAGCGGTCTTCCAAAGTTGTGAAACAATGAGTTGTCGTGGAAGAATGAGTTGTCTTGACCTTGAAATGAGAAACCAGGTTGTGCTTCAAAAAATGGATTAAAACACTCTTGGAACACCAGAGTTAATTGAGATGAGCTATCTTTCAAAGTTCTCAATGAAGAACTTGAGGATTCCTCACAAAGTTCAGATTTCACAACAAATTCGGGATGATCTATTTCTTGATTAGGAGGTTCACTTCTACCTTGACTAATATTCTAAATGGGATAAGTTTTTCCACTTCTAGTCATGACAGTCATAGATGAAGATGAAATGAGAGAAGACTCGAGATAATGCTAGACTTTGTCTCTAAGATAACAGAAAGGAGATAAATGGCTAGAACAACCAAGATGCGAGATGGACCTAGTATGAATCATCAAAAGAGGTGGCTAGAATAGCTGAGATAAGACTATCGCAACATGAGGTACAAAAGGCATAAAGAGATAAGGTAAACCAATGAGAGACAACACGAGTCAAAGCAAAGATTGATCGATTCCCAACTCAAGACAACCAGTTTCTGACAGTGAACAATAGGGAAATAGAAAAATAGACCTTAGACAAAAAGTAGATCAAGAAAAAGTTTGACTAGTCAACGGGAATTTAGTCTCTATTTTTGAAATCTGGATATAGGTTTGCACGAAAAAGTACCAAGTTGCATGAGAAAACACCAAACTTTGCACAAAAGAACAAAGTCTCATGCGAGAAAGTGCTCTGAAAAGTGAAACTTCACGCGGGAAAGATCCAAAGTCTGACAGTTTGACATAGTTTTCGAGGTAAAAGTTGAATTTTGAGATATAGCCTAAATTGATGTCTGACAAAAAATCCAGTTTCCTGACAGGTTTGAAGAATAGTTTAGTCAACAATCTCATTTTGAGGTTTCAAGCATTCGTTTAAAGACACAAAGGTTTAGATCAAGTAGCTGTGATACAAGAAGTAGTCATTAACAGACCTATCAAGGAAAAAGCAACTTGATAGTATCAGGGGAGTCTTTGTTTGATCATGATTGGACAATTTTTAAGACTCGATAACAAACACATAGTTATCCCAACCAAAAAAAATGGTGAGAAGACAAAACCTTTTCCCCACTACTTATGCGCATACATGCACCTCACACAGTCATGTCACCCCCTAGAGGGTGCCTGTGTTTTTGGTGTTTCCAAGGAATCAATAGTATACGTTCAAAGGTTACCCTTGTGGAAAGGGCCATTGTCGTATAACACCTTCAAGCATCTAGGTGTATGCCTATGGTGGGAATCTATGGGAGAGATTCTTCTCCCTCCCTGCGCAAAGATTATGCCTCTTTTCGGAGGTGAACCGGGTAGGCCACTAGCTAAGGAAATTTTTTAATAGGCTTCCATTCATACTAACCTTCGGTGCCCCCGATATAGGGCTAGGGCTTTGCAGCCACACCAACACTTGAAAGCCGTACACCCCCACAAGCAGGGCTAGGCACGACACCGCTTAGTACAACAAACAAGGCCTTCTCAAGATGATAGTCAAAATCATGAGAAGGAAGCTAATATGGCTTTGGAGTCTTTAGACTCAACAAAGCATTCTTTATTTAAGTGAGTTGGAATCACCAGCAAAAGGTGCGTACTCACTTGGGTCATTCCCGAAGGTTCAACTTCCGACAGGCCCTCTAAAGGTGACACAACTTGGCTTAGATCCGAGGGTTTGATTTTATTTTTTCTCTCAAAGAGAGAAGAGCATACTTCTCTACCTCATCACTTCACCCAAACACATCAAACAAATTCATCATCGAGTTAGCTTCACTCCACCAAATCCACAAGCTTTTGGGTTTCTGGTTCTCTCAAAGAGAGAAGAGCATAATCCCCTGGCAAGTAGAAGTGTTAAAGATTCACTACCTTTCCCCGCTTCCCCAAGAATCTATCATATTAGTAGGATCATCAGGTTTTCAGATTCATTCATGGTCATCACCTCCATGTAATGAAGAGCCAAATTCCCTAGCCCACTATCAAAATTCTCAAGAAATTTTAACGAGGTCCTAATTAGACTATGTGAATGAAAGCAAGAAAACAAACACAACATTTTTATGAGATCTTCAACTATTGTACTGCAATCAAACCATTAGCATGTTTTATGTTCTTCGAAAAATGTCCTGCAGAAAACTATTATGTTGTGGAAAGAATAGAGAAATGGAAATTAACAGCAAACAGAAACTATTAGAAATCTGGAACAGAAAACATAGAGACTGAATTTTTTTAAAAAAACTGGAATCAAATCTTGCGTGAGGAAGTACTCCATAGTGTGTAAGAAAGCACAGGATGTTGTGCGAGGATGCACAAGTTCGCACGAGAGATTGCTACTAAGAGTGAAACTTTGTGTGGTATGCTCTAGATTCTCATGCAAGAATCTGTACATAGGAAAGTACAGATGCACGATAGAGCTCAAATTTCTTGTCAGAAAAATCAAGAATGAGGCTAGAAATTGATCTTTTTTGCCCCACTGTGGGCACCATAATGTATGTGGTTGAACGTGGACCTCTAATCCAACTACACACGCAACATAGTCATTATTCACACAATCAAATTACGAGAATGAGTATGGATTACTCAATTCAAAATTCATGGTGAAGTGACCTGTTGCCTCCTAATTAATCAGGGTGTTTAATTACTCTCAGATTGGAGAGCCAACAACCATAAGACTGAGTTAATATGGAGGATTTGAAAGCTAGAATGATAAGAAAAGTGCAATTAATCTAATAATGGAGATGCAGTTTGTAATCTAGAATGAAATGTAGATTTTAATCTAATAACTTGAAAGTAAATATGAAATGCAGATTCTAGTCTAAGAAAGCTTGAAAGAAAGATGATAATTAACTAATAGAAAGTAAGAAAATTAATCTAAAGATGTAATTAACACTAAATGAGATCAAACTAATTAATGCAATAAGCTTTGAAAATATGAAATAGTTGAGACAAAATTTTGCTATAGTTTATGTGCTTTCAAATTGCTCCCCTTTCGAATGAAGGAGAAGGTTCAATAAATAGACAAACCCAGAAGAGGAATGAAGAGTTTTGTGATTCGAAACGGTTGACCCTTCATTCCCAATTGAGACAAAAAAGCATGAATTACTTAATTAAAAGAATGTTTATTGCCACATATGGGTGACCTTTCGATTATTTTGAATTATTAATTCAAATAAGAGTGTCCATTCAAATAATCAAGCAATTTATTAATTCATTTTATGGGTATTAGCTAAAGGGGGTAGATTTTAATTTAATTTAAAGCACTTAGGACTTTAGAATTAAATTAATTTATCATAGGGATTATTTAGCTAATAAAGTCGAAGACTTAGGAATTAATAAGAGTGTGAGATTAATGTAAATTAGGGTTTTTGCAATTGACATCAAGTCAAAATAAAGTTAGGTAGGAGAGAGAAAATTGCCTAGTAAAATAGGACTTTGAAGATGTGAAATTGAAGAAAATGCACCAAAATTGATTGAAATTATTAGGTGCCAATTTTGGGGTATTACAGTAGACACCTCAATCACCTATCTACTCCTATGCCCACAATGCTATAGTGCCTTTTAGAAGGACTTGGTACATAGACTATTTAGAACAGGCTCATATTGCAGAAAGAAAACTGAGAACACAATCAGAGGAGCCTAGCCTACCTACTTTGTGGTCAATTCTATTTAGTTTGAATACCCAATTTGTTTTCAAGAATATTATGTGGGGAGAGGAGAATAAAAAGTTGAAAAAGGAAATTAATGAATAGAAAGAGGAAATTGAAAGCCTAAAGGAACAAATGGAAAATAAAAAATAGAGAATGGAGCATGCCCTCAAGATGGTTGATCATATTATAGCCTGTAGGCCACTCCCAAGGGTATATGATATTTGTTTAAAAGAACAGTTCCTTATGTTCCAACTCATCATGACCATTCAGAATAAGGATTCTGAGTTCAAAATGACTGAATACTTCTATGGTCTTTATCAAACACTTCCTACTTGGCAACAGAATCTGCTCTATAAATTATACTTTCATAATTTCATTATTCCTAATGAAATAGATTGGAATCCTCTACTCTATATAGGATATGTACATTTAAAAGCATTGATGTCCTGGATGCAAAATGAAGCCAACTATGACAGGCAGCTGGATAACTACAGAGATCAAGAAAAATTTGAACCTTTACCTCTAAGAGTTGAATCCAGTAAACCAGATGTCCTTCTAAGAGATTGGTTAGCACTCACCTATGGAAATAGAAAACTTGAAGTCTAGGACAAGATTTTTGCTCTTAGAGATAGAGTTTACAGGGAATATCAGGGACTACCTTATTTTTCATTTCAAAGGGGGCCTGGCTGGAGTGAGAAGTAGGTGGAATAGACTGCCTGAGATTTTCAAGAAATCTGAACCGCATAGTCCAATTAATTTTGAGGCAGCTATGAATAGGGAAATGAAGTACATGCATCCAGGAAGGTAGATCAGAAAAGAACATTTAGTGTCCTCTAACTTTCTAGCCACCTATGCTCCTATGGCCACTATATGACATTAACACTACTAGATTAGACCAGCTGCAGGAAGATCATAGAATGGACTACTAGGAGTGGACCAAAGGATTTTATTACACCTTCAAGAGTAAAAGGAGAGGCAAGACAAAGGTTGGTAAATTCAGAATAGTAGCCAAGAAGTGTAATGCTTGAGGACAAGAATTATACTTGTTGGGGGGCAAATGATGAGACCAAAGTTGGTCTATATTTTATAATATTTTATGCTTTTTTCCTAAAACATTCTTGAAACATTTGTGTGACTTTTAAGTGTTTAAGCTTGTATATACTCCATAAGTATAGTTATATCCTCAAACTTTTGGGTAGGAAATAGTATACACACTTTTCCAATACTATATATACATAATGTCGTATTTCATATAGCTTTTTTAATGTGTGTTTTAACATTTGGATGAAATTGATTAAGTTGAATATATGAATGTGCATGCATATGCTACTAACCTGCCAGGAATGAAGGAGCAACTGGAAACAAATTTGTTACATCAATGAAGGAGTGGAGATGTTTCAGTCATGATTAGGAGACCCATCAAGACAGCCATGGGATATGCCTGCAGAATTGAAGGAATGAATGAATGCTTCAAGGAATATAGGGGAGCACGATCATCCTAGATCTCCTCCATAATTAATGTTATGTGAAGATGGTTGTTTGATCATTGTGATCTTCTATTGTTGATTGACATGTTCTCCTTCTTTCATGGATGAATCAGTCAAGTGTATTTGAATGTAATTCTCTATATATATGGAGATATTTGATGGAAATCTAGTTACACAAAATAATGATGTTAATGTTGTATTGAAGCAAATTTTTCTTCAAGTCTATGTTCTGATTGTAATCCATGTTTCTGAATATACAAAATGAAGGAATAGTTTGAGTTATCTTCTGTGTTAGTAGTTAGTTGAAACCAACCAAGGAGGGTCCACTTAGGAGGTGGAGTAGACTAGAGTAGAGAGGAGTAGTTTAATTACTTTCAACATTTAAGGTAGTGTTCACTGTTTGTTCCTACGACATTGTATCTATGTTAGTTCCTGCAGCATATGCAAAGATAGCCATAGTTCATGCATTAGAATGGCAGAATAAGATGGAGTTAGATTAATGGTTGTTTATATTAGTTTATTTATTCAATTGTGTGTTTTACCTTCCTACAATAATAGTTTGGTTCTTTAAATGCATTTTCCTATCCTGCAACAGTTTAAGTAAGATGACTATATGTGAAACTTAGTGCACAAACTATGCTGTCCCATTTCAAGTATACGTCCCTGGGTTGACAATCTAAATGCACTTTGTGATAGGAAATATAATACCTATTTTGAATATACTATTCCTATGGAAGACTTTGGCATAGTTATTATTACCTTTTATGAGGCTATTCACCTACTACCTAAGGTGATGCACCAAATGATTATCTAAGACCTACACATATAAATAACACACAATAAAAATCCAACAATATTCAAACTCTCTTACACAACCCAATAAATCACAATATTTGTATCATTAATTTATAAGAAGGCTAAATAATAAAAATCCCTAAAGGAGAAAGACTCTTTCTCATAATTTTAAATTGATTCCTATAACTAGCACAACTCACAACCTACAAAAAAGTATGTTTCCTTGCATAAAGGCACCAACATGAAATAAAGCTCCAAGGACAAATAACATCACAAGAAATTGCACTAACACTAAGCACATAATACTAGAAGAAATGGGAAGGCATAAACTACTTATTACTGCTAAAAGGGGTGTTACAACACTATATTTCTCTAAAAATGGGTTACAAAACTCTTTACTTCTACAAAAGAACTCTGAAAAGTTACAATATGCCATAAGGAAAGGGGAAGAGCTCCATAAAATTGAAGCCTCTACCCATATTTATCCTCTTCAAAAGATATTTGCATCATTAATTAGAGCATTAACTTCTTGGTTGGATGTCATGAAGAAGCTTCTTTTTGAGCCCCTCAAACAACTCAAAAGGCTCCAAAAGGTGATCCAAAAGTTAAGCCTCACCATAGAATCATAATATCTCTTCATAAACGCATCCAAATCCCTCAAATAGCTCATAAAGAACTCATGAACAACAAGGCACCCTCATAATTTTAAACTTATCTCCATGACTAACATTTTTCATAAATTTCGCAATAATATCCTATTTGAGTTTAAAAGTAAAAATAAATATCTATTCTCCACTTTAAAAAAAAATTATTACGTAATTTATAATTCGTTACTTTAAAAAATATTAATAATATTCATTAAGTGACAATTATGAATCACTTAATATTATCATTATTATTATTATATTTATTAAAGTGCAAAAAAATAAATATTTATTCACTTTTAAAGTCATCTCTTTTCCTCCATATTTTTGTATTATTTAAACAATATTAATTAAAATATATTTTCTAAGTTATTCATGCTTGATACACTTTGTGATCAAACTACTTAAAACTATGAGAAATTTGGATTATGAAAAACCCTTCCCATTTCAGTGAAGTACCCGTACAACTAAAGAACTACATCTCTTGTAGTGCTTAAAAGATACCTCATGAAAATGATGCATTGTTTGTTACTCATATGAATTTTATTACCAACACATTTTCTAATTTCATTATGTCTAGTTTATATCTCCTCATTGTCATTGCTTTCATTATTAAATGCATGATGTCCCAAGGCTTCTCTAAGTCACTGTCTCATACCATGCTCTTAACTTGAACATTGTTTTCATCTAGCCCATAGAAAAATCTATGTTTCTCTATTATAGCAGCAAGTCTTTGTTTTTTTCATTCTAATGACCCTTGCTTCTTCATAACAACATTGCCCCTACATGTCAATGAATGGTATTGAACATTCTAATAGTGATTGTCTTTAATACATTCTTTATTATTGCTCATTTAATATTTTAGCTCATTTTTCATGTTCTAAAGTAGTGAAGCCTTTATCCTGTAAAGGATCTTCTTCAAAGACCATGAAATAAACTTCATGAAATTGTGATTGAAGCTTAATCTAGATCTCAGCTAAGAAAATGAATAATTGTATCTCTTAACTTGAACATTGTTTTCATCTGGCACATAGAAACATCTATCTTTCTCTGTTATAGCAGAAAGTCTTTGTTTTTTTCATTCTAATGACCCTCGCTTCTTCATAACAACATTGATCCTTCATGGAAATGAATGGTATTGAACATTCTAATAGTGATTGTCTTTAACACATTCTTTATTATTTATCATTTAATATTTTAGCTCATTTTTCATGTTCTAAAGTAGTGAAGCCTTTATCTTGTAAAGGATCTTCTTCAAAGACCATGAAACAAACTTCATGAAATCGTGATTGAAGCTCAATCTAGATCTCAGCTAAGAAAA
Organism: Chamaecyparis obtusa; assembly: GCA_027943335.1. NCBI lineage: Eukaryota > Viridiplantae > Streptophyta > Pinopsida > Cupressales > Cupressaceae > Chamaecyparis > Chamaecyparis obtusa. The sequence goes on from BSBK01001665.1 coordinate 1,420,554, forward strand.
TGAATAACTGTATCTCTTTATAATAGTATATATTCTATGAAAGTAACATTGTTCAATCTTGAATGTATTGAGAAAAAAATCAGAGATTATTTTACTTGCATCGGACCTCATAAATTGATATTTATGATTCATGGCTTTCTCCCAATTGATATTTTGTGTATGTATTGGTTTTTCTATGATTTCTACAAGCTTTTCATAAATTGATATTTATGATTCATGGCTTTCTCCCAATTGATATTTTGTGTATGTATTGGTTTTTCTATGATTTCTACAAGCTTGTCATAAATTGATATTTATGATTCATGGCTTTCTCCCAAGTTGAAATCATGGACTCCATTTGGATCATTTATGTACTTACTATCCATGGAGCCCTTTGATCTCTATTTTGAATGCTAATGGGTTTTTCATTTGTTTAGTAACAACATCTATTGAATTCATAGAAAAAGGTTGTTAGCATCAACACTGTCATGTATCTATGAATTGCCACTTTTTTAGAATACATCACTACTCATTAGTTGATACGACTATCTCTATTAGAGGAAATCACTCTAAATGTATATTGTCCTTTCATTTTTTGTCATGTGATTCTCTTGTGATGTATTAATTCCTTGTTAACTATTATGAGACATTCTTACCATTCCTTTTCTATGAAATGTTTATGCTCTTATAGTTGTATACCATTATCTTGTAGCACCTTATATATAACCATAAATGTTTCTCATGTAATATATTAATACACTCTTTGATCTTTATAATGTTTTGGACATCGAATATCATTGTACCATCAATATTATGATCTCTTATGCATTGCAACTATTTATATTAACATGGTGTCAATGATAACTATCCTTTACTGTATCTATTGATGCTCTAAATATTTGGAATTTATTTCTATTTATTGCTCTTATAACTATAAACAAAATTATTTTTTGTGAGTTCTTATTTCAAAATCTTGCTAACCATGTCAGGGTGATTGTACCACCCATATCACCATAGTCTCATTAAGGAGAGTTTGTAAAAGTGAACCATGAAGATTCACTATTATGAACAATATTTATCTCCTTAATTGGACTATATTGGTGTAATTAAATATTCCTAATTACACTTTACTTAAGTTTACTTAGGATAATGCATTGCATAGTAGTTTGTCATTGAGACACCTAGGAGTTTGCATTTCATTTTAGCACATGGTGTAGGAGAATTTCCATTTTAGGTGTGAGATCCAACTTTTATGTTGTTATCACATTATCATCCTCTCATTTTTTCACATGTTGCACATAATTTGATGTACAATGGAGGACGATCCAACTTTTGTGGACATGTGATTACACCTTGTCTAGTTGATAGATTATCATTTGCATCTCTCCTAGTTATCATGCATTGCCTATATATTCAGGCACATCTTCATTGTACTTAATCAATTGTATCTCTTATTATTTGATCAATATTGAATCAATAATTTGATCATATCATTTTTCCTTTATCTCTTGTGCTATCAATTGAGCTTCTAGATCTTGGCATTTTCATTCTTTTCCTTAGGCAATTTCTTACATAGTATCAGAGCCACAAGAGTGTCATTTCTTAGCAATTGAAGAGCCATCTTTGCTTCAATTTTGGAGGGCTACAATTTAGATCTGGGATATTAGTATATTTTTAGGAGCATCTAGAGAAAGATTGGACCTCACCATTACGTTCAGATAGCCATTCCGATGAATTTTGACTATTAATTTGCCTATATTGAGCAAAAGTTAAATCTGAGGCAAAACAAATTTTGCAAATCAGGCTTGGGCAGTCTGATCTACAAGCTTGGTATTTATTTAAGAATCATTTTTGGATCTATAATTTATTTTCCAATTTCAACCAATCTTTTGTCAGTTTCATCAATTCTGGAATATTTTTCTTTCAGGCAAAAATTTGGTATTTGTGGTCATATAGGCCTTTTGTAGTTTTATGTCAGTTGTAGACAATGACATCTATTAGAGACTAATCATACAGTATTCTATGGTGGATTAAGCAATCACATCCTGACCCACCACACTGACTTCATCAAAGACACCAAAAATTATTGTGGCATACTCAAGCATTATTCGCAAGCAACAATCAAACATCGACAAACACAACCCACAAAGGTAGACCATACACCGAGTTGAGCAGTCATTGTTTGATTAAATGTTATGCCACACCAATATAAACAATGATGAACATCAACCCCTTCTACATGTGGGATTAACTCATGCATTTTTCAAGCCGAGGTGATCCCCGAGCTCAGCCAAAGCCCCTTCTTTCAACATGCGCCTGACACCGTCCGAGCTCCAAAGGTGAGCCAACTCATTTTTTCAACTCAGAAGGTTTCTAGCTCGTGGTATATAGAAAAAAGGACGTGTTAGTCTACCATTTTCTAAGGACACGTTAGATCCCAGTCAATTCAAGCAATCCACAGGTGAAATAAATGATTTTAATTGATTTATTTTGATGGTTGTATGCACGCCCTTTTTGGAGTTGGTTAATTTTTTGTTGTCATCAAGCCATTAATTTTGACCAAATAATTGCCTCATATGTTCTACATGTGAAATTTGATGGCTATTTGACTGTCATTTTTTAGCCTTTTTATACTGTTTCGACAACCCTTTGACCATTAATATTAAGCTTAGGAATCTGTCATCATTTTAGGATGTTAAATTTGATAGTTGTTTGACCATCAAATTTGGGTATTTCTTTTTTTCTTTGATAGTTGTTTGATCATCAAATTTAAGCCCATATTTTGGTGACATCATCAAGTTTTCAAAAAATTAGGACCCCTCACCATATGCAGTTTTGATTTGGCAGTCCAACTTTAAGAGACCATAACTTGGTCATCTAGACTCCAAATTGAGTGCATTTTATTTATTTTGGGTAGAATTTTCTAAATTTTTTAGTAGTGCAACTATTTTTTGGTTTTTTGGACATATTTTACAGAATTTGCATTTTTTTTATGACTATACCTGTCTGATCCCTATTTTTGCAAATTTAGAGACTTCATTTGGGCTCATACGAACAAATTTTCAAGTGCCATTTTTTTTGAAGTACATGATTTTTTAAGAACTTTCTAGATTTGCTATCAGATTATAGGATTATTTGGGTGAAAATATCACTTTAATCATTTGGTCTATTTTGGCCTACTTTGACACTTGTAATTGATCAGATTCTTAAGAGATCTTGTGTCTTATTTTTTTGAGTCTTCTATAGCTTTATATTTTCTATTGTAATCACCAAAATTAGAAGTCTGCTTTGATTCATTTTGGCAAGTGGAAATTGTACATGCACTATATATAAAGTGCCAAAATCATCTATTTTGGGGGGGTTCTTTGATTGAGTGAATTTGGGGGGGGGTGTCTTGTGTGGTTGTGTTTCTTTCTCTCTAGTTCTTGTTCAATTTTTCATTATGAGTTCTTATGGATTCCCACCATTAACTCTACATAACTATGCTACATGGAAAGAAAATGTATGGAACAAGCTAATGGTGAAAGGCTTAAATCATTATGTGGATGGAAAAATTAAAGCACCTATTGGTCCTAATGTGGATGATAAGGAATTAAATGATTAGAGAACTAAAGACTCTAAGGATTTAGGAATTATAACAACATGTGTTACTCAAGACCCCATGTTTCACATTTCCTCCTTGGGCAATGCGAAGGAAGGTTGAGATAGACTTGAAGATTTGTATGGTAAAGTGGACGAGGATAAGGGATTCACAATTCAAGCAAATCTTCTCAAATTAGATCCTAATAACTTTGATACGATTCAAGATTTCATCAACAAAGCGAATGAGTTGAGAGCACAACTTAAGGATTGTGGTATCACCATCAATGATTCACAATTGATTCATCATTTGATGGATAATATTCCTTCAAAATATACATCCTTTGTTTCAAGTTACAATACTCACAAGTTGACCATGGGAAGTTCCTTCATTACACCTTCATTTGAGTCATTTGGATAAATTTTGATGTTGGAACAATACAAATTGATAAGTATGGGGATTCTCAAGTCTTCAAATTTGAAGGCATTGGTGGCTAATCATGGCAATCAAGGAGGCAAAAGTTCATACAAGGATAAGAAAAAGTGGCAACACAAGACACAACAAGAGAAAGATCTATCCAAATCCTCACCCCAAGGAAAAAATAAGGGGAAATCAAACAAGGAGTTTCTCACTTGTGCATATTGCAAAAAGAATGGACAAGAAGAATATCATTGCTACAAGAATGAAATAGATGAATTCAAGCATCTTCTTAGGAAGAATCAAATAAGTCTACCTTCAAGAATGACTACTTCATCTTTTTCTTCACATTCATATTTTGATAAAGGAAAGGATCCAAAAAAGGATAAGGGAAAATTTCAAGCCTTAGTTGCTACTTCAAGTTATGATTTAGGGAGATGACTTCTAGATTCAGGGGCTTCTAATCATATGACATCTTCATAGTCCTTGTTTTCATCATTTGATCCTTGTCATATGCCACCAATTTTGATGGGAAATCATACTTACGTGAATGTGATTGGGAAAGGAACTATTGATAAGGGGGAGGGAACCTTCAAATATGTGTTGTGTGTACCTCACCTAACTCATAATATCCTTTCCATCTATCAACTTACTAATGGCACAATAAGGAGGACTTTGGAATTTACTCCTAAATTGGTTTTTATCAAAGACTTGGAGACTAGAGATATCATTGATATAGAGTTGGTTGATTAGGCATCTCGGTTATACTACTTTATAGACTTTTCTCATGATGATCATGATTCTTCAACAAATTTTGAACAAACTTCTAGTGTTGATTCAGACTTTGAGGAGAACTTTGGCTGCTTGAACTTGGGTATTCTCACATGTGATCAAGTTATTGAGCCATACATTCCTTCTCCTCCTATTGAGACTAATTTTATTCTTTCTTCTGATGATGCTTGCATTCATACATCCATGGGTTTAGGCAATTCAATGAATTGGAATATTGATTGTCTTCCATACTCAGTTCCATGGGATGACTACTTGATAGATATTATAGGTTTTTTTGTGGAGTCCTACATTTCAAATTTGGGAGACACTATTGACGACATTCATATTCTCTTTGGTGAAGATGATCCTTATTCATTTTTTGTGAGGGAACATGCCGACCCTCATCTTCGTTCTCTACTTGATTATTCTTTTGAGGTTGACATGATGGTGGATACTTTGATATAGCAGTTAGAGGAGGTCACTTTATCTTCAAAGGAGACACTTTAGTCTTTGAGACATGTTCTACATTCATCTTCAGTTGATCATGACTTCTCTTTTTTAGTAGACTGACCTATCACACATGATTTAGAGGAGACACCTTTCAGTATTGACATGGGGACACTTGAGCAGGTTTTAGAGATTCCATTCATTTTGAGGTTTCTTCCTACAGATTGGGGAGGATTTATACATGCACCTTTGGTTTTTTTTCTTCCTAAGGGGAGGAACATTTCTATACTCATGGAGAAATTTTTACATCAACCCTGGAGCATCTACCATAGGTGTACATTCTACATTGCGAGGGGGGATACTTGGTCTATCTTCCACTTCTTCTCTCCTATATGGGGATTCTTGATTTCTATACATGATGTATGTCACAATGGGGGTCTTGATTACTCCACCCATCCATGCATCTTGTTTTCATCTCTCTTTTGTGGGGAGGGTTTTTCCCATGGGTTTTTCCTTCTTTCTCTTCTTTATGAGAGATTGCATTGCATTTTTATATTGTACATGGGTACCTAACATGACCTAGTAGATGAGACCCATCATGCATTTTCATCTAGCTTTGTGAACTTAAGTGCATTCCCCTAAGTTTCACTTAAGGGAGGGGGGTGTTGGTGTAATTAAATATTCCTAGTTACACTTTACTTAGGTTTACTTAAGATAATGCATTGCATAGTATTTTTTCATTGAGACACCTAGGAGTTTGCATTTTATTTTAGCACATGGTGTAGGAGAATTTCCACTTTAGGTGTGTGATCCACCTTTAGTGCTCTTATCACATTATCCTCCTCTAATTGTTTCACATGTTGCACATACTTTGATTTACAATGGAGGATGGTCCACCTTTGGTGGGCATGTGATTACACCTTGTCTAGTTGATAGGTTATCATTTGCATCCCTCTTAGTTATCATGCATTGCCTATATATTCAGACACATCTTCATTGCACTTAATAAATTTTATCTCCTATTATTTTATCAATATTGAAACAATCATTTGATCATATAATTTTTTCTATCTCTCTTGTGCTATCAATTGAGCTTTTAGATCTTGGCATTTTCATTCTTTGCCTTAGAAAAATTCTTACAGACTATAATGACATGTATGATGCAAGGATGCACAACTTGACTTGATTAACAAGGTTTGAATAAGGAAAACAACATGTTGGGCTCAACACTTGTGGGTGCCCATTTAATCCCACATGCTAAAATATGAATGAATATGTATCCTTCTCTGCACATGAAATATATATTAGATAAAAATGAAGTTATGATTAGTTCTTTTATTTCTTTCCCATTTGATGTCTGGGGTTGACTAGTTTAATGCCACATGAAAGGCCATTATGCTTTTTGATAATTTCTTATGATTTGATCAACATCTGGAGCTTTCAAAAAAATTTAATCACTTCTTGTAGGAACATTTGGAGCAGCAAGGCAAGGTATCTTGAATACATGGCTATCAAGAACACGTTTCATGGTTGCTGCCTCTAGACAATGATGGATTGCTCTTCTCCTCATATATTTTTGCATTATTCATTTGTATAGTTGTTTTTCATATAACATTTATCCAATCAATCCCATGGCTTGTGTGGGATATCATATACTATTATTCATGAATAAAGGAAATATTAATGCAAATTTGCATCATGATTTCACTATTCATAGCATAATTTCATTTTTTTTAACTTCATTAGATAGAAGCTATTTTGAATAAACACCTAGTATTTTGACATGTACCCTTCTTTTCCTATTTGTAAAACTTAACTAGCTCCAAATAATGAGCTAAAAAATAAAAAATGGGTAACAGTTGGAAGAAACATAAGAAGTGAATTAATTAAGTTACTAAGTCCAAGAATGAGGGGGTATGTTTCAATTTGAAGACAACTTGAAAGGGTATTTCTCCTATCCAACTCCTTTTATGAGATATGCTTGCAAATGTCTCACTAGGGAAGCCTGATGCAAGAGTATTACTTCCCCTATGTTTTGTTTGTTAGTTCCTATTGTTAGAAATAAATGACACTAGATTTCAATTTTGGTTTTTAGTTTGAATTTTTTTGTTGGTTTCTATTCGATTCTGTTAATACCCTAGAGGCAAGGAGAAAAGAACAAAGATGGTTAATTAGAGTTACAGAGGAGAAAATAGACACGGATGTACTAATTTGCAAGGAGGACTGAAGAGACTCTAATCTAGTTGGAGGAGAATGATTAGAAGATAGGCAAAGACACAAACCTAATGAAATGAATAGTCTACGAATATTAATAAGATGAAGGTCTCTATTTCTATAATATCTTTTGGTATCGAATCATATGGATTATTGAGCATTGGTTTCCCATGTTCATAGAATGTCTTTGTAATGATAAAGTTGGACCTTAAAGTGACTAAAAAAGTAATTTTTGTGGTTGATTATCTATCTTTTCCAATTCTCTTTGATGTCCTTTACAAATGCTAATACATTACTATCTTTGTTGTTGTCAATGTGAGTTCTTTCATTTGAAATTGGTCTTTTATCACTTAGGATTCAGATGGGTTTCCATCAATCTTAAAGAGAAGAGACTCATGACCTCCCTACACCAATTGAAATCATCTATGTACTCATTGACTTAGTGAGAGAATATTCAACACTCTCTAAGGTGTCTACTTTTTGTAACATGACTTGATCAACCTAAACCATTTCCTAAATTTTTTTTTATTATGTATTAATTTTCTTCATGCAAGCCTGATACATCAAATTTGTAGCTTTAAGAAGATGATACTTTAATTGTCACATTTCATATTCATATATCTTCATTGAAAGCTAGTGCTAGAGAAAAACCTTTGTAACCACAACAACTTCTTACAAATTACATGCTTTGCATCTATGTATCATAATTTTTTAGTGGACAAAATAGAGCTATAAGTTTTCATTTTATAATCCAACTTATAATAGCTCTAAACAAAGTAACTTGGCAACCTCTCATAGATATCCTAAAATATAGACTACTACCTCAATAAGGATTGGAAGAATTATACCATCACACACATGTAATCAATCCCGTGATAAAAATAGAATGGTTAGATTTTCCATATAAATATCTATTTTTTTAATCAAAAGTCTAGTGTTCTTTACTAAGGTTTGATATAAATTTGTTCAACAATTTCACTACTTGACCAATATCAAGCCTTATGAAAACCATGTCATGCATGTGACTTCGCATAGTATTATTTTATGGAACCTTATAAATCCCAAGATCATCATCTACTTTAACAAATGATTATAAAGAGAGGCAAGTTCCAACCATTAAGTGCATGCTAACTAGTGTGCAACCTTACATGGGAAAACACTATAAAATAACATTGGTGTACACTTCTTATTATGATCTAATCAATTTTTTCTATTAACCCAATCCATTCATATTTCTATACAAAAATATATTTTTTACCTGAGGTACACATTTCATATTAAAATTACTAGATAACTGTATACACTAAAAAATGGCATCATTAATTAATTAAATATTTATTATTTAATTGATATTGACTTGATAAATTAATTAAATATTTATTATTTAATTAATAATTATTTCCTCTATTTATTAAATAGATTATTCAATTTATTTAGTAAATTCACTATAGTCTATTCCTCTATCCCAAGTCTTCTAATTAGTCTTATTAAAGTGATTTAATTAAATATACAATCACCTAAATATGACTAAGTCCCCTAGTCCACCTCATCTACCCAGTCACTTGACACATCACTTTGGCTAAAATAAATAATTATTATTAATTATTTATTGATAATTATCCTCACCCACACATGTCCTATTCCTAAGGGCTATGTGGCCTCATAGGACTTGGTCTCATCTTCTATGTAAATATTTTTGAAAGTGATATTATCATCTTCTATTATATAATTTTTAATTTTCAAAAATTATTTTTGATAAAGAGTTTTAGAAAGGCCCCATAAGAAATTATGACATAGATAAAAAATGTATGTTTAAATTAATACCAATTTTTAATTGAGAATTCATTCACTTTATATCAAAATATATGTAAATATTTACATGCATGTGTTACTCCATAGTATAAAATAGGATATTACAAAACCTCATAAAATAGTAGGAAAAAATAAAAGAGAAAATGAATGTTATTTGGGTACCTGTATGAGATGTGGCCTAAAAGGGTAGGAAGAAAAAGAATAAATGAATTTTGTTTGGATAAGCATGATGCATGACCTTTTGACAATTGGAACAAAGTTCATAATTGTACTAGCACAAATCTATAGTTAGTGTGACCAATCTAAGTAAAATGGTTCCCATATTTGAAATAGCTTCATACTTCAAAATCTATTTCAAGCTAGAGATTTTCTTCACCATTACACATGAGAAAAAAGGATTCTAAGATCCACCTTAAATTTTGTATTTTTTGAAGAAGTTATTCCATTGGAAACACTAATATCATTTATAATAAAAATAACTATTTTTTTGTTGTTTAATCAGTGATAATATTTATTTTATTATAGTGTAAAAGGTTTGTTACAAAAGAAGTAATGAACAAGGAAACCTTTACAAACTAACCCCTAACTCTAACAACCCTACCGCTGGTTCCAGAATTGAGCTAATACACAACCTCCTTGCCATACCCAACAAACCCGATCTAAAATGTTGAAGCTCATCTTCAAAATTGAGCTTATAAAATTAAAAATAGAGAAGGTTGATATGAAAACCAACTTCGACTAAAAGAGCAAGTTCTATCTAAAAGTCCAATTCATTAACAAAATTGGGTAGTCACTGAGCAAACCCAAAAACAAAATAAGACAATACCCTATTGGCACCATGATTCATAATTTTCTGACCTTGGCCTTTTCTCAGTAAGCCCTGGAGTCCTTGGGGATGAAAACCCCTCCTTTGGTGTCTAGTTTCACCTTATTGGCTTCTTATTTCTCACATTCTATTTTCTTCTTCTTTGCTTCTAGTTGCACCAAGTGTTTCTTTAAAAGTTCCCAACCACCCTTGGCTTCTTCCTTCCTCCCCCATCTACTTGTCATTGCACTCCAAATAAGAAATAATTTTAATCTCTTCAATGAGCCCTCAACCTACCTCCAATTATCATCTTTCCACTCTAAAGCCAACACCTGGCTCAACAATTGCCACCATTGGGACCATACCGCCTATCCATTTTGACCTCACGCAAGTGTGCATAACCCAAAGTGCCTCCTTTTTTATACCCAACTCCAAATCCCATGCAAATATTGCAGATGAAACATCAATATTTGATTGATATTGGTGTTTTATGATCATAAACTCTGCCCCCCAACAACAAATCTAGAATTTTCCAAAATTGAGGGTTATCCACCATGAAAATGCCCTTCATCCTCTTCTTAATAACCTCCCCCATATAAGTTTGTTTCTGCCTAAGCATTCAAAGGGTATAATTTTCTTCCATATTTTGACCTATACCCACACACAGTCCTCTGCAAGCCCCTGGAGAGGTACAAGTTTTACACTTGCCTTTTGGCTAACGACTTCTCTTCTCCGCTTCACATATGCCAATCACAATTAAATCTAGACTCTTCTAATTTTTAATGAGTACCAAAGTACTCAATTTCCCTATTATGCACCTTGACGTGTGAGGAATTTAATGCCTTGACTCCATGTAATGATGGTCCCACAAGATTTCTCCAATCTTAGAATCATTTCATCAAATGTTATTTACTCCCCATTGATGCCTTAAATTTTCCTTTAATGACTAGTGGGGGTGGAAGGAACAAAGGAAAACAATTTCAAATTTAAACTCACCCAAGAAAAGGGACTCTCTCCTTCCACTCACTCAGATTTTGACTCCAAGGGACCAGTTTTCTAACATCTTCTAATAATATCACCGCTATGTGGCCAATTCTAAGATTTTCCTATCAGTGCTTTGAAAGTCTTCTATCATTTCCTCTCTTCCTTAATCTTTCAAAGACACCCCAACTTTAGACATAGTATTTGCAACTTCATTTCCTTCACGCTTTACATGGGATACTTTAAGGCCTTCAAAGGATTCAATTAAAGAGTTGATCTTTCTAATAAGATTATTTAAGTACCATACACTTGATCCCCCTTTCATGATTGCATTGACAATGATAAACGAATCTCCCTCCAAATGAAATTTGTTAATATTGAGGGACACAACCACTTTAATTGCTAATAGGGCTTTCTGCCTCATTATTTGTACCTTCAACTAAACTCTTTTCTCCAATCATAAAAATATTGCCTATCCAATCTCAAACCACAACCCTTTGAATAGATGGATTAACCCATGAATGAAAAATTACTCACAAATCCTAAACTATTAATAAAAAATCACTCACAAATTCTAAACTATTATATTAACAAAGGATTAGAATAGATAAATAATTTTTCTTAAAAAATATTAAATAATAAATCATCATTCACTAGATAAGGATATTCCTAAAAATGGATTTTATATATTCTTATTTAAAATTATTTATAATTACCATACATATATTTTATAAATAAAATTTATATAGAACATATAGACATATCAAATGTAAAGAATCTTTAATATTCATAATAAAAATAAAAATTATAAAAATAATAGTCTATATACAGTGAAAGGAAAGTTGTCATTTTTTATTGGATAAAGGAGACAAGAATAGTCTTTAAGCTCTATGGTAATAAAAAAATCTAGTTCATTAATTAGAGTTTTGTAAGGATTATGGTTCAATTTGATTTAAGATTAGTGTTAAACTAGATTTAGGGTTTGTTTAGCATTATAGTTTCAATTTTACAAAATAGTTATAAGATCCACCTTGAATTTTGTATTGTTTCACAAAGCCATGTCATTGAAAACATTAATATCATTTATAATAAAAATAACTAGAAGTTATTATTAAAGACTTATATTCTAGTATATCAATTATAAAAAAATTTGCTCATAAATTCTAAACTATGATATTAAAAAATGAATAAATAAACTTTCTTTATAATACTAAATAATAAATTAAGATATTTCTAAATATCCATTTTAATATTCATATTTAAAAATTATTTATAACTATTATATTCAAATAGATATCTTTCCACATATTTTTAAAAAATAAATTAATAACTTTTTTAATAAGTAATAATAAGAATATATACTAGGAAAAAAAAACTCTTTAGACAATTTATACATCTAGAATATATTTAAGATATGTACACTCCTAACAAATTTGGGTCCACCTTTATTTTACTATATTTAAGTAAAGAATTATTTTTAGTTAATTTTTGGTCCATTATTTTGGAACTTACATATCCTACATCCAGTTGCTCAACGACCAGCTTCTTTTATGGGTAAAACCCCTGCTACCATTTAAAAAGTCCCTGCTTTTGCTCCTCGTTGTCCTCGTATTGTTTGTTCCATTAACTGAACGAAGTAAAAACTGCCCTGCCAGAGAAACACTGTTTTCCGTTGCAGGAAAGGTGCTTCAACAAAAAAATGAGAGGAAATTTATCTCAGATTGCTCTGTAGCATTTTTGTTTTCAACTTTTTTCTCCAATCACTCAAGCTTCTGTACCTCAAGATTTTCAAAGATTCATCTATAACTTTGGATTTCTATGAATATTTCGTACTTATCTATCTGCCAAGAAATGCGGGAACATTTGACAATTAATAATTAAAGGTAAGCAAAGATGATACGCGAGGGCATACAGGTGGCTTTCGTGTGTAGACAGAATTTTGTGATTGTACGTTTTCAGAGTGGACAAATTATCTCAGATTTTTTTATATACGCGAACATTTTGCTAGCGCATAATTTTAATCCATAATTTGTTTGTAGAGCGTTTATACGGGCATTGAACCATTAGAAGTTCTTCTGTATCTTCAGTCCTTGAATTATACTACGAAACGGCGAATATTGTGATTTACTGTACACACTGGTGAGAAGTTTGCACACTTACATGCTTCATTTCGTAATGCTTCTAAATTGCGAATATCTTTTTCCTCAAAGATAGGCGAAAAAATCATCCGCTAGTCTGTATGAGCCACTGCAATTATGCCTGGGTAGAAGCTAAAATTTTGGTAGGCATTGAGCATGATAGCGTTGTGCATTAACATGCGTAAGCTATGAATGTGTTGTGTTCTAGGAGCTAAAATTTGCTGTCATTCACAGAACATAATGGCTTTTGTACATTATCATGCATCACCTGTAAGTTTGATGTGTTTTTAACGTAAATTCGCTGCAGTTTACAGAACACAATCGCTTTGCGCAATAACACACCCGAAATAAACAAACCATAACGGATTTGGCTATTATTTATCCTCAGCTGTAAATCTGATGTATTTTAGAAGCTACAATTTGCGGCATCAGTCATCAATTGATTTTCTGAAGGTTTAAACATTGTATTAGTTAGCAGGACATACTAGCTTTGTACATAACATGCCAGAATTCTTTAGCGGCGTTCACTAAAGAGCCCAAATTCCCAGACGTGAGGTGCAGATTCATTCTAAGGAATTTGAAACGCATTTCAAAGAACTTGGAGTGTATGTACGCCGTCCCGTATAAACGAATTGACGGTATATTTGGGCGCTAGTTAAAAGACAGAATTTGTTTTAAAAATTTACAAAATGTAAAAACATACTGTTTTTTAGCAGATTTTTTTTGGATTTAGGGGATGCAGATCATGAAGAATAAATGTTAATTTTTTTAAAAATTTGTGATATTTTCCGTATTTTCAAAAGTACATTTTATATGAAGAATAGCCTCATCCGTATATTTGAACCTCTTCAACGGGCCATAATGCCCTTGTACGGTATTATGTCCCCGGGGAATGGTATCCATGCTAGGAGCGAAAAGTTGTATCTGTTAATATACATCCCGTAAATTTGATGTGGTGCAGGAGTAAATTTATAGCACTTAGATAACAAAACACTATGGTCACCAAATTCTTAGGATCACGCTTGATGTTATGCTCCTTTGTAGCTTTTTCTAGCTCTAGTTCTTTAATATTAGTATTCTTATCAGGTGACATATCCATGTAATGGACTTTTCCCAAGTCGTCTATGAGCAGGTTCCCGTGGCTCCCTGCAAGAGAAGCACAAAGTTTTCCTTCTTAGATCATTTTTGGTGTGATCACCCATATTCTTCATTGCAAAGGCTGTGGTGTATCTTTTTGAGGGCGTGAGTTATATTTTCCTCTGGCAAATTGTCCTTTTGTGCTCCAATGGTGGGCGGTCTTGGTTGAGAAGAATATCTATTCCTTATTATAGATGATGGCTCAAGTGTCAAAGTCCTCTTAGTAGCTTCTCAAAGTGATGACAGTGCAAGGCTTTAAGTAGACCCTTGAGTGGTTCTTCTAGACCTTCAAGGAAGAGAAAAGTCATCCTCTTTTCTAACATGTTGGGCATCATAATTACAACTCATTGAAATTTTGCTACATATGAATATATAGAGGTTTGTCGTTTGATTTTGACAAGAACTTTGAAATACTATTCCTCATCCTTTTGCTCAAATTTATCCTACAACTTTTGGCTGAAATTTTAAAATTTTTTCACAATATCACACTTTTGTGTGACCAAACCATGGTGCCATCAATAATGGGCAATTTCTTCTAAATGCAACGTGGCAAATTGGATGGCATCTTCTTTATCATATAGCTGAGTGGAAGGATGTTTGAAACTTTTGCAACCATGCCTGAACAAGATATCTTGTCAAAGGAGGCTTGGTTGCAAATATATAAATATTGTCAAATGTTTTAGATGCATAAAACTTGTGGTTTATGCTATCTATGGCATGAGAAACAAAAATCACAATACAGAGTCATGAACCATGATAGAGAGTCACTTAGCCCAACATTGCTAACTCTATGTCAGGTCATGCACTTGTATCTTAGACAAGTTTGAAATGCCGCCACAGTCATAGGAGCATTGTTTTGGCTAGTGATTGATTCAGTTTACCAGAAGTATAATGCAAGTGAATTACTTGGGATGCAAAGCAGGGTTGAGGGGGTGGAGCCCCCACCCCAAGATCAAATTAAAGCCTTTGAGACCATACAATCCTTCATGACACATTCTATTTTTCATAATTATATTGCTCTCAACCGAACTTCAAAAGTTCTCCAAATCCTTCATAAAAAAGTTTCACTTTCATGCTTTTAGGTTTGCAAATTTTTTCTTCCTTTTTAAAATTTTTTCCCTAACTTGGTTGAGTGTTTTCAGTGAGGCTTGTTGGGTACTTAGTTCAAGAGTCTCTAGGACTTGTCTGGGTTTGCCTGCATTGCAACTCATTGAGTTTGGGTGAGTTTAAGAGAGTCTTTTATCTATGGTTGATTTTTCTTTCAATTGCTACCTTGCAAGAGTGCACTACTATATGCACTCTGTGCATGCATCTCTCTCTCTCTCTCTCTCTCTCTACACACACACACACACACACAGACATTCCCCTTAAGATCACTTTTAATAAGCAAGAGAAGAGAAGAAAGAGGTGCTGCATGGTATACACACACACAGTGCACCTTGAGATCACTTTGTATAAGAAAGAGAACAAAATATAAGGTATTCTTTCCATATGATGTGATGCATAGAGTCAACAATTCGCTCAACATTAGGAGATGAAGATGGTTTAATAAATTATAGCAGTGAAGCATGCTTGTTGTCAGCATTTTGTTCTCGTGTGCCTTTCATCTGAATTTTATTTGTTGTTCTGCCAGGTTTTAATACTTATCTTAAAGATCAACCTTTTTTTGCAACAACCACAAGGAACTGATTTCATTTTAGGATTCTTTCATTTTTCTTCATTTTGCATATTTTGAGATGGATCTGAAGGACTGTTTTCAGACTTAAGGTATCCTTTTTCTTCTATGTCTTCTTACTGGCAATGTTAACCTGATTTTTTAATTCTAGGTCTCCTATGACCTGATGACTTGTGTTCTCCAACTAATTAATTGCAATTTTTTTAATGAGGATCAACATATTCTGCTTCAAGAATAGATTTTGTGGAGTTAAGTAAACACAAATACCTCAGCGTGGGAAGATTCTGATGAATGATGTGCACTGGTTTTTAATCTCTCTTCAATTTTATGCTTCATGTTCTTCAAAACAATACAGCTTGCCATTTTTTTAATCTCTCTTCAATTTATGCTTCATGTTCATCAAAACAATACAGCTTAATTTACTTGTTGAGATCTTTGTTACTTGACTCTTTAACTGAAGTATGTTCACCTAGTTGACGTTTGCAGAAACTCCTTCAAGGAATGTGTATGCCTTACTTGGATAAGGTTATTTTCTGATGTCTCGTTAAAATTGAACAACCTGATCAAACCTTATGCTTCACAAGAGCTGTTCAACCATATATTCTTCCTTTGTGCTTTCTACTTCTTTTGTTCACCACCATTGTCAATATGCCACAGGCCTTTGCTACACAAAAAATCTTTGATCATTTTTTTCTTAAGTATCTGATTATATTTCATAATTATAATAAAGAAATCAAAAACCACGATGGCAAAAAGACTATGAGGAAAAAGGTTGAAGAAAGATATTTAGAGAACGCTCTCTTCAGCCAAAAAACCTCATCAACAATGAATGGAAGCATATGGACCTCGATCTTTCTTAGAAGATAAGAATCCTAACAAAGGCTCTGATCTCAAGAGCAACTACATCACTAGCAAATGTAGAGTGTAGATCCAATCTTAACAGCTCTGATACAATGAATAAGAATAATAAGCTTGCAATATAACCATATTCATCCACCATGCAAAATGTTGAAACTTGCAGTACTTCATTTCTCAAAAGAACTTTTTTACAGGAATTAGGTGTTATGAGAAATATTACCTCCTTGCTCCCCCCACCATCTGCCCCCTACAGGCACATGATTCAAGAGAATTCCAACTGATAGGAATTCTATAAAATTATTATCAAATCATATGAACTCTATTTCAACATAAAGAATAATGCAAGGGCTATACAAAATTCAAATAGCTGCCCCCCCAAAATATCCAACTTCTACATAAAGCTTCTCTCCTCTTTATATAATTACTTTATTCACCAAATCAACTTAAGTATATTTTTGCCCCCTGTAATCGGCATAGCCTATACTAAAAGTATATTTTATCTAATAATAATGAAAGTGAATGCACATCAAATTTGGAAAACTCAATTCTGAGTTGCCCCACAATCAGTTGCCTTCGCGGTGCATAACTTCTATATAGCACTCTGAATAGCTTGCAGAAAAACAAGATACAGGAGTAAATATGAATATATTGGATTGAATTTAATAAGAGTTGTGGAGTCAAGTCAACAATTTCATATGAATTTTCTTGGAAACGTGTTTGCTAGTTGGGAGATGAAATACAAAAGGGAGATGAAATACACTACATAGAATAAGAAAATCATTGAGAAGAAGGGGCGGAGGGGTGTCCCTGAAGAAGCTGAAGTGCTGCCTTCACCAACAATGCTGCTTCGAGTAGTTCTTTTTCCGTCACATCACATTCCTCCCGTGCCTACACCAAACTTGTCTCCAAAACACGCTTTTCAGCTGTAGCCTCCACTAACTCTTGTTCAAACGATACTGTCTCCCTAGCCAATCTAACTTGGATAGCCACCCGTGCCGCCTTCTCTGCTTCCAACTCCTGGGTATGCTGAGCCAAGTGTCACTCTACTGCCTCCAACTGGGTGGTCAGATCCTCCCAAGCTCTTTATGCATCCACCAAGACAGCCTCACATCTTGCCAAAACCTACTTTGAGCGCCTCAAAGCATAGTACCCCTCTCGAAAGGCTTTCTCCAGTGCTCTCTCCACTTCTAGCGTGCAGACACTCTATGCCTTCAGCAGCTCCGGGTCCCTTCAACTGGTCACACTCCCCAAAGGCTGATAACTGAACTGAATAATTTCCTCATGCCGTTCCAATGCCCCAACTCACAATTATAGTGTACCTCAAAAATAAAATGGGGGTCTGGGGGCAACACCCCTAGCGGGGTCGAGGGGTAGCGTCCTCGCCGCCAAGACCAAATTAGCACCTTCAAACCCACCTAGAAGTCCATGGGGCACACCATTTTCGTGATTTTCTTCTGATGCCATACTCTTTCTGCCAACCACTTTCAATGCATGTGTAAATGTCCAATAACTGTATTTTCTTCACTACTTGCTTATGTCCGTCCCTTCGGTGCCATACGTTATTCACTGTGAACTATTTTTATTTGTCGTCATTTTTTTTTAATTTTAAAATTGTTTCTGCATTCGCCAATGCTATTCCTTTCCATATGCTTCTCCTTGTTTTTCTTGTTTTTTCCACTTTTCAATGTCTATACAAAATGTCGCTTGGCCAGTGCCATACGGTTGTACGTTGTAAACCTCGCACCCAGCTCTCCAATGGCCGTACGGGCTGAGTCCCTTAACTGCGTTTTCTTTCCTTAGGTCCATACGAACAAATGGCTCTATATGTTGGGTTCTACTCTTGGCTGTACAGAACCATATAAGTATTCCTCAAGGCCGTGCAGTAAAATGAAACAGAACTGGGTTTAAAAATGTGGCTGTACGGTGGTTTTTTAAAATGTGATGAACTTTCAATTGTTGTACGGTAATCTTTCTCCCGATTGTCGTATGGTGAATTTTCTCATGAGGCCGTACTGTCTGTACGGACACTTCTTCCTTGTGGCAAAATGTGGAATTGCCATATGGGCCACGCTTCTGCCAACACTGTACGGACTTATATGCTGTACGAGAATCATTAGCTTCTCTTTTTATCGTATGGTCATTCCTTTTAGTTTTGTGTCGTACGGCCGTATGGTATTCTCTAACTTTTTTTATAATTTTTTTTTTCTTTTCTTTCTCATTACCTTCCGGATGCTTCTCTAGTCGCCCATATGGACGGCTCTTGGGTTGCCTGCCTGACCTCTCGAGTCCCTTTCCATCCTCTCAGGTGCTCTATCCCTTCTCTCGAGTCCATCCTCTCCAGGTAAGGTTTCAATTTGGACTCGTTGATGGCCTCATGTATCTCCAGTCCCTCGAGAGTCCACAACTTGACAGCCCCGTCGTAGCCGACTTCCCAAAATTTTCCTGGCTTAATCTCATTCTTTCCATTGTACTTCAACACCAGCTGGCTAGGGGAGGAACGCATCCTTCGTAGGTGCTTATCGTGCCAACATTTTCTCTGTTGTTGTGCGACCTTCGTTGCCCATTGTGCTATCATTCTTCTTTCAACTAATTTATTGAGTGCCCAGCCGCTCCCTCAAGCTTTCCCTGTCGCCAAGTCTGTTTTCAATGGCGATCCAAAGGCTTGGAACCATAAATTCTACAGGGACCACGGTCTCTTGCCCGTACATAAGAAGAAGGAGAATAAAGATTTTGAAGGCTGCCGTCTTTGTAATGTCCCTGTTTTTCAGTCTTCTGAGATTAGCTTGGTTTGGCGACCCTCGCAAGCTAATCAGGGGATCAGAGGGGGTCAGTTGGAACAGCTAGTGTTTGGATTTTATTCTGGAGGTTCAGGTTACCAGGTCTGCTCTTCGTTCGGGTCAGTTTGGTCAACTTACTATTTTTAGTAAGTGGTATTTTGGGTATGGCCAGGGTTAGCAGGGCATCTGCACGGGGTGTTAGATGTTTCTGGATTGAGTTTCAGGGGATCTCTAGTTTGAGAGACTTACTATTTATAGTAAGTCTATTTTTGGCAGTTGGCTATTTCTGGCAGGGCAGTTGGAGTTTGAGGTTCTGATGTCAGAAATGAGTTTGTTGCAGTCAGTGGATTTCAGTGGCTTCTTATTTTAAGTTGTTGTTATTAAATTAAGTTATTTTAATTTAATAACTTTACGACTTTATAACTTTAATGTTATAAAGTGATGTTGTAAGGAAGAAGCTTCTTTAATGAATAATGTAAAGTTGAAGCTTTTTCAAAAAGCTATATATACAATTCAAAAAAGCACTTTACATTACCTTTGATGATTTAATAAAAATTGTTTTGGGAGAGAATTCGATTTTTCTGGAGGAGCTAGGGTTTTGAGCTTGGTCTTCATTTTTTGGAGAGAGTTCTTCAGAAATTTTTTGTGCTTGGTCTTCATCTCTGGAGAGAGTACCGAAATTTCTTTGCTGTATGTTTGCAGAGCTGGGAATACATTTGCCAATTTAATTACAGATCAATTCAAGAAGCAACTGTACAGATTAATGCAGGGACCGTACTTGTGCTAGGGCTGCGTGTTGTTTCAAGGGAAAAATGTTTCACTGTTTGTGCTGCGAGTTATGTATTGGATGCGTTCCCTTCATTGGAGAGAGGCTGCGATTTGATTTAGGGCCATGTGAATGTGTTTGTCCTTTCACATAGGCTGCGAATTATTCAGGGAAGCTGCGTTTGGAATTGGGAATTGGTTGCAGCATTAAGTGTTTGCTATTGTCTTGAGCTGGATACATTTCCATGTCTCTTCCAGCTCTGTGACAACCATTAGTGGCTGTGTGCTCCCTTTTGAAACTGTTTTAATGATCTTGAAGGCTGTGCAAACAATATTCAAGTTGGAAATAACTCACGCAGGGGATGTGTGGATGTAAAGACTGAACTTATTTTTATTTCTTGGAAATGTCAAATCAATTTTATGAGTCTTAAATTGAATTTGCTGCTGCTGTTATTATTTAATGTCTGGAAGAATTTTCATTAAACTATATGTGATTGGAAAAAATACAAAGAACAATTACAATTTTAATTATAAAGCCATTTTGTTATTAAGAGCCAGTTGGGCTCTTTACAGTGATATGCATTGATCTTGCCATCCTGAAGGGTATGAAAAAAAAATAATTGCAGACAAATTTATACCAGGAGGGTACTATACCTGCAAGGATAGAAATTCACCACCTCCTGAAGGTAATGAACAGGGCCCACAGAATGAACAGGCAGGAAACATGAATAATATCGGAAATGATATTGATAGGGAGGCAAGAGATGCCTTCAGAAATATTGCAGATCGCCACCATCATGTTGCAACTGTATTGCAACAGCTTTCAGACACTCTACAGCGCATGGCATTACTAGGTGATCGTGCTAGAGACAAAGGGGCGCGGAGTGTTTCAGTCAGCTCACACTGGTCACGAGTTGATGATAGGCGAGATTATAGAGCTGACCATATTGGTACTTATGACAGGCCTCATCGTCCGACTTTCTTGAGGCTAGAGCTAGATGCAGTTAGTGTGGAGTTAGAGCCAACACCATTTGTCGATGACATGGTGGCACATTTTGCAGAGTGGGATGCTCTTCTTGAGGCACTAAAAAGAAATTTAAATTTTGACAGATATTTGACGCAGAAGCGTGAGCATTCCAGACGCAGACCAGCTCCTAACACGAGATAGAGACCTAGGCAGAATGATCTTAAGCAAGCAACCAACAAGTTGACATTAGACCACTTCGATAGAAGTGGAAAGACTACAGCTAGAGCATGGGTCCACAAGCTGGATACATACCTATCACTTTGTCCTATGTCGGAGGAGGACGCTATTCGCTTTGCCGTGCTTCATTTGGATGGGGTTGCTCATGATTGGTGGTATCACGGGTTAGTGTCTCTACATCATGATCATATTGTGCAATACCAGGAGTTCATAGATAGACTGATAGAGCGGTTTGACAGGAAGGATCCTGAGACCTACTTTCGAGAGTTAGTTCAGCTGAGACAGACAGGTGGCCTTGAGGCCTTCATCAATGAGTTTCAGCGCCTATCAGTTATGGTATATGACATCTCCGAGAGGAGAGTCATGCTTTTCATAGAGGGTTTGTCAGAGTCGTACAGAGGGTGGGTCAAGTCCCTGGATCCACCTACTTTGCAAGATGCTATGAAGAAGGCAAAAAATCTTGAGCCTTCTGCTTCACGAGGCAAGTCTACTCCTAGTCCTACTATTCCTCTTACAAATGAGGTACCTCCACCAGTTGTTGGCAAAAAAAAGTCTACAGGTAGACTTGATGATGCCATGCGAGAGGATGAGGAGGCAGCTTTGCTATTAGTGCAAAGAGCCTTATGATAGAGAGCATACTTGTACTTTGAGAACCAAGGGTAGGGCAAATTGCTCTATGTGGGTTTATTCTGGTGAGAGTGAGGCTGAATCTTCTCATTAGGCTGCTGGTTTTGATACAGAGGAGGAGCAGAGAGTTGCTCCAGAGTTTGGTCCTGATGCCAAACTTTCTCCGATTGTGTTGTCCACCTCTGTGCCACTTCCCTCTGCTTTCAGACTGAAGGGATTAGTGGAAGGACAACCCTGTGTTGCTATGTTGGACACTAGAGCCACTCACAACTTTATTCATGAGCGACTTGTTAGTCAGTGTGGGCTTTAGGTAGAGGAGTTTGCAGGGTTTAGAGTCAGGGTAGCTGATGGCTACAATTTTACCTGTACCAGGCGCATCCGAGATCTCTCCTTGTTTCTTGGTGATTACAAGCTGATATCTGATTTCTATGTGTTTGATTTGGGGGAGATGGATGTGGCGTTAGGGATGCAGTGGATACAGGAGATTAAGGAGTTCTGCCTTGGTGTGAGCCCAATGCAGATCAGATTCGAGAACCAGGGTAGAGAGTATGTATTGCTGAGCCTTGTTGAGGGGAGTCTACGCACTATGTCCTTCTGTGTTGTAGATAGTGCCGATTCATGGAGACATGAGTCCATATAGGTAGAGCCAATTTCATATCATGTCTCATAGAGTTCACCGTTTCATGGCTTAGATCAACAGATGGGTGTTGTTCACTTTGTGAATAACCCCTTATTTGATGCGGATGTCGTTACGATTTATGACAATCCGCTGTTTGTGCTTAGTGATGATCCCTTACAGGGGTTGTACAATTATGATGATGATGATGTTTGGGATCCGATTTGTACACCTACTCATCAGGCAGATTACACAGGAGGCCAGCCAGGCCTAGCTGAACAGTTTGCAGAGGTGTACACAGTGAGGAGTGCTTATAGCTTTACATTCAATCCTCACGTTCAGGACATCTATTAGTAACACAGTTCTTCAGGGCATCCTTTTGATGACTGGTATGATGATTTGGTTAGCTCGAAGACTGGGAGCAAGTCCAGTCTATTGGTTGAGTTACTCCAGTGTGAGTTACTCTCGGTTGAGTTTCTCCCACGAGGCAATCCTGTTACAGCATCATCAGTTTGGGTGTTGAGTGCAGATTTCCAGTTGCTGATGTTGGTACTATTGATGTTGTTGACTTCTTTATAGGAGTATGAGGTTGATCGAGACATTACTCATGACCATCCTTGGGATCCAGGTGGATTGTGATGCTGCTTGTTTTTCCTGATTGCTTGAGGACAAGCAATCTTGGGAAGGGAGGACTGTAATGTCCCCGTTTTTCAGTCTTTTGAGATTAGCTTGGTTTGGCGATCCTCGCAAGCTAATCAGGTGATCAGAGGGGGTCAGTTGGCAGAGCCAATGTTTAGATTCCATTTTGGAGGTTCAGGTTACCAGGTCTGATCTTCGTTCGGGTCAGTTTGGTCAACTTACTATTTTTAGTAAGTGGTATTTTGGGTAGGCCAAGGTTAGCAGGGCATGTGCATAGGGTGTCAGATGTTTTTGGATTGAGTTTCAGGGGATCTCTAGTTTGAGAGACTTACTATTTATAGTAAGTCTATTTTTGGCAGTTGGCTATTTCTGGCAGGGCAATTGGAGTTTGAGGTTCTGATGTCAGAAATGAGTTTGTTGCAGTCAGTGGATTTCAGTGGCTTCTTATTTTAAGTTGTCGTTATTAAATTAAGTTATTTTAATTTAATAACTTTACGACTTTATAACTTTAATGTTATAAAGTGATGTTGTAAGGAAGAAGCTTCTTTAATGAATAATGTAAAGTTGAAGCTTTTTCAAAAAGCTATATATACAATTCGAAAAAGCACTTTACATTACCTTTGATGATTTGATAAAAATTGTCTTGGGAGAGAATTCAATTTTTCTGGAGGAGCTAGGGTTTTGAGCTTGGTCTTCATTTTTTGGAGAGAGTTCTTTAGAAATTTCTTGTGCTTGGTCTTC
Organism: Chamaecyparis obtusa; assembly: GCA_027943335.1. NCBI lineage: Eukaryota > Viridiplantae > Streptophyta > Pinopsida > Cupressales > Cupressaceae > Chamaecyparis > Chamaecyparis obtusa. The sequence continues at coordinate 1,444,737 of BSBK01001665.1, forward strand.
ATCTCTGGAGAGGGTACCGAAATTTCTTTGCTGTATGTTTGCAGAGCTGGGAATACATTTGCCAATTTAATTACAGATCAATTCAAGAAGAAACTGTACAGATTAATGTAGGGACCGTACTTGTGCTAGGGCTGCGTGTTGTTTCAAGGGAAAAACGTTTCACTGTTTGTGCTACGAGTTATGTATTGGATGCATTCCCTTCATTGGAGAGAGGCTGCGATTTGATTTAGGGCCATGTGAATGTGTTTGTCCTTTCACATAGGCTGCAAATTATTCAGGGAAGTTGCGTTTGGAATTGGGAATTGGTTGCAGCATTAAGTGTTTGCTATTGTCTTGAGCTGGATACATTTCCATGTCTCTTCCAGCTCTGTGACAACCATTAGTGGCTGTGTGCTCCCTTTGGAGACTGTTTTAATGATCTTGAAGGTTGTGCAAACAATATTCAAGCTGGAAATAACTCACGCAGGGGATGTGTGTATGTAAAGACTGAACTTATTTATATTTCTTGGAAATGTCAAATCAATTTTATGAGTCTTGAATTGAATTTGCTGCTGCTGTCATTATTTAATGTCTGGAAGAATTTTCATTAAACTATATGTGATTGGAAAAAATACAAAGAACATTTGCAATTTTAATTATAAAGCCAATTTGTTATTAAGAGCCAGCTGGGCTCTTTACAGTCTTCCACTCAGGATTCCAATCATTGCCACTAGGAATGATCTTAGGTTCCTCTTCCTTGCCTAGATTCATTGGTTTGACAGATGTCTCCTTATACTTCATGGGGGGTTTTCTCCTCAAATTTATGTGTTGGGACTTTCCTTACGTTTGCATCCCCTTCCTTGTATTCACTGTACTCCGTAGGAAATGTTTCTGGCTCTTCCTCAATACTTAGTACATTGCATGTTGGTCGGAAGAGTTCGTAGTCCTCCATTTTCTAGTGGAAGAGACTGTTCAATGAATCTGCATCATCCTCTGAGTATTCCCCCAATCTTAGCACACCTTCACTATTCAATTCCATTCTGTCCCTTCATCCCTTCGATCGTTTTCACTGTCAGATTCTGAGTCTGAAGAAGAGGCTATCTCTTCGCTCACCATCTGGGTGCGAAGGTCGATGGTGAACTTCCTCCCCCGTTCTCCATGGAGAGGGTGTTTTCTTTCCAATTGTGGTTTACCTTCGCCATGACCAGCCACCCTCGACCCAAAATGGCATCGTAACCCTTCTTTTTCAAAGGTATCACCACAAAGTCTAGTACAAATGGTTGCGAGCCAATGGTGACTTGTTGTGCCATCAGCGTTCCAAGGGGTTTGACACCCTCCTTATCGGTGCCCAATAAGTTGAAGGTTGGGGGCCACAAGGTTGGCTTGCCCAATTTCTTCCATGTCTCCTTCGGAAGGACGTTCACTCCTGGCCCTCCGTCCACTATAGTGTCTGTTAGGATGGTGCCAAGGATGCCCATCTCGACGACTGCCGTGTACCTTCCTCTATTTACAACAAGTATCATCGGGTCAATTGCAAACCCTTCGGGATGTCCGTATGTGTGGTATTTGGCTGCGTGGCCAAGTTCCCCAACAGTGTCGTTCCCAAGTGAGGCATGGTGTGAAGGTCTTGGAGTTTCACTAGTACCTCTAATTGTGTCATGTCCCCTTTCTAGCGACATGATATTCACAGTAGATTTGCCTATCCTGGACTCTCGTAGGCAGATGATTTTGGTGAGAGAGTCATCTTGTTGATTATTTGGAGATTAGTTGGTCGTATTTGCTCTTGGAGAGATGTTGTTGAGCCTACTTTCATTATTATCTGATATTCGGGCCTACATGTTATAATTTTAAGTTGAGATTGCACTTTTTATTTTCTAAAGTTATTTTATTATAAAGTGCATTATAATGAGATTTTATAATGGATGCTTCTAGAAGTTCTTAGTAACTTCTTAGAAAAAGTGAATAAATAGAGGGCTTGGCCTCTCATTTGGTTATCCTTGATTTGATGATTCTACTACATTTTCTCTATGAGCGTTTGTGGTACCATCTTGGTTTGCAGATTTTCAATTGATCATTAGGAACGGAGTCTCCTAAGGGTCTGCATAACTGAGGAAGTGAAATAGCTTTTGAAGGGTTGCACATTGGAAGTGGTAATTAACCATTTCATGTTGAGTTTCATTGAGTTTTCAGACTTGGACTGTGATCTTGATATTTGGAGTCAATTTGTGAAGGAGATTGCATTGTTTTTTCCTTTGGAGGTTTTATCAATAAGCTGGGCAATATTTTATTGCAAATCTGATACCATACTGGAAAATTTCGAAGGTCTTTCTGGAGGCATTTTTGATGTCATAGGGTCTACAAATCTGGACGGAAATACATGTAATTGTCACCAAATTATTCCTTTGGCATTGGCAATTCAAAATATATAAGTTTTGGCACTTTTGAGGAGAAGGAAAAATTTATATTAATTTTGCACAGTGCTGTACTGTACGGCCTGTACTTGCAGCAGTGTACGGACAGCATTCTGGGCACTCCATTCAGTTCGGGTTTCATCATTGACAACAGCAAATTCAAGTGCAATAAATGGCGATTCAGGTTCCTTCAATTTTGGTTGTATTTGCTTGATAAATTCATAGGTAATGAACAGCCATAAGGGTTTATAGTTTTCAGTCTTTTGAATTGCCTCCATTTGTATTCAGAATTATACATCTATCTAGAGAAAGAAATATCATTGCATTTTTAGCATCTATTTGCATATATTGAATAGAGGTTCAAAGTGTGCCAAGCTGTTTTGTTACAAGCTGGAAATCGCATACCTATTGTAAGAACATTGTTACCATTATTGAATGAATACATTGGCATTAATTTTGCATTAGTAGTTGAGTGGATTTGTTGCTCAACAAATATCATATTCAGTCTTCACTTTCAGCAGTATAGTTTGATTGCTTGCCAACTGTTTGACGAAATTCTATAGTACCATATCAGTGTTTTTAGTGATCCTACTTGTAAGGGTCATTACAAATTGTAACATTTATCTCATTATTTTTTGTTCTGCATCCCTCCGGCCTGAGCTGGTGGCCATCTCCCATGTTTCTTTTTGTGCTTTCATTGCCTTCTCTATTTCTTCCTTACCCTCCCGTGCCCCTTTCTTTTTTGTTTGAGGGTTCGGATATGTGGCTTGTTTTGCTTGTGATCCTGTGATGGCTAGCGCCCTCTCGTCACTTCTCGTTCCCTCGATGTTGATCAAGTTGACCTCGGATTTTGGGTAGTTGGCATCCTCGTGGTTGCTAGGACCACACCAGTGGCATAGCTTCTGTGGGGTGTCGCCCTTGTCGCAGTCCCTTGCAAAGTGGCCCCACTGATTGCAAGCTCGGCATTGGATCATTGGCCAACCCTTGGAGTCGTATTGTATTTGACTCATTGTGTTGGTGTTGTTATTGCCCCTTCCGCCACCGTGTCGGTTGCCTCCGTACCCACCTGAGGATGCATTGTTGTTAGTCTTTGCCCTCGATGTAGATGGTTGCTCTTGGGTAAATAGCACTTGTTGATTCCTCACCTTCATGTTGTATGGACATTCCTTGGTGGAATGGCGCATGATCTGGCAAATGTCACAAAATGCCTTTTTGGGACATGACCTCTTTGTATGGCCGCTCTCCTTGCAGCCCGTACACCACATGTCATCTTCCCCCTTGTTGGTACCCCCCTTTCATGGTCTTGAACTCCTTTGTCATTCTCTCCATGTCCTTTTGTAGTGCCATGACTTTTTTCTTTGACTCGCCATCACTGCCATTGTCATCGTCCGAAGTGTCATCTTTGTCGGAAAAGGACTTGCTTCTTTTCTTCTTGGAGGTCTTTTGTTCTCTCTCCAAGTCCATCGCCCAGTTATATGCATCTCCGTATGAGGAGGGGGGCACTATCTTCATTTTCCTCCATAGGTTAGATTTCAGGCCCTCCACAAACCATCTTTTCTTCAGGCCATCCACTGGCTGGCTATCCATTTTTGCGACTAACTCCTTCAGTCGGCGACTGTAAGCCCACACAATCTCCTTGCCTTGTTTGGTACCGTATATCTCAGAAACAATTTCATTGTCATCCCTTAGGAGTCGAAACTTCGTCTAGAATTTTGTCTTGAGTTCGGCCCAAGTGGTCACCTCTGTTTTGTCCACATCGGAGTACCAGTCGATGGCTATCCCTCTGAGTGTGGCGGGAAACTTTTTCACCCATTTTGCGTGGTCGGCGACTCTATTCGCCGACTAGATTGTCTTGCACATATGACAATGCTGTATTGGATCTTCCTTCCCATCTCCATGGAATTTTGGCAGCTTCTCTTTGTTAGTCGCCATGTTTACTTTTCTAGGTGCCGACTGTGTTTGCAGCACCAGTTGTGTTACAGGCTGGGATGGTACTGCCGGCGTCAGTACCCCTGAATTGTTTGGTACCGTACCACTTGATGTCCCCAAACTACTGGAACTGTCCAATCCCGGTGTGCTACTATGATCCCTGTGCCCCTCTATGATCCATGTTTACTTTTCTAGGTGTCGACTATGTTTGCAGCACCGGTTGTGTTATAGGCTGGGATGGTACTGTTGACGCCGGTACCCGGAATTGTTTGGTACCGTACCACTTGATGTCCCCAAACTACTGGAACTGTCCAATCTTGGTGGGCTACTGTGATCCTCGTGCCCCTCTGTCACTTCGATACTCTCGGCGACAGCGGTATCCTGAGCTTCCCTCCGTGCGGCTTCCTCTTCTTCCTTCCTTTGGGCTTCTCTTGCTTCCGTCCGTGGGGTTAAGGTTAAGGACCCGAACAAGCTCCTTGTTTCCTCTAGGCGGTCCTCGTCACTTCTTCTGGCCTCCCGGTCAGAATCCTCCAGACCCTCGCCTTCACTTACTCCCTTTGGTAGTCCTTCAACGCGTCTTTTGAATCTCTCCCTTTGCTCGGCTTGTTGCTGTGCGAGTACGGATTTTCTAGCGCCTTGTTCCTCCTCAAGTTCCTTCTTTAATTTTCTATTTTTTATTCAATTGATTGGGCAAAAATTCTTCTCACTTCTCCATAGGGCAATAATTAACACATCAATTTGTTTTTTATTTTTTTAAAAAGAACACATTTATTCATTCATGTCGTTTTATTACAACACTTCTCAATTGAGTGATTTCCTCATTGTAGTGTCTTCTCCTTCATAGAGCTCCGTACGTGCATCATCGGCCTCTGGGTTAATCTCACTAACTGGTAGGCCCATAGTGCCTGTACGTCATCCAGTCTTTCCCTTCCCGAGTACGTCTAGGCAACAATGCCAAATGTTTGCCCACTGGGGTAAACTTAGTATTGCACAGACATAGTATAGGAAATGTAGGAAATGTAATAAACACAAAATATATCAGAGAACACTAGATGATTTCATTAATAATTCCAATGTATGAGTACATTCACATCATCATTCCTCCTTCACTCGTAGGTGGTACATATTTATCTACCCTCCTTCACTCGTAGGTGGTACATATTTATCTACCCGAAGGGGTGTGACCAAATGTCGCCACCCAAACCAACTGCCCTTCGGTAATAACTAATTCCCATCGGGACAACATAACTAATACATGACATAACATAAAGTAGTCTTTCCGGCTAACAAAACGTAATGTCAAAAATTGGTAAAATTGGAAATGAAAGTATTTTTATGAATGAATTATGTGACTTGCATGGGAACCAGCTGGACAGTATTTTGGCTCAAACAATCTTGTCAAACATCTGAGCAATGACAATGACAAAAAAATATTTCGTACTGTAACCTTCAACTTACTAAATATTATATTGAAATTCAATTTAAATTGTTATGAGACAATTCTCAAGGGTGTGGTGCAATGATTAAAACAGGGACTCTCGTTGTGGACATACAATTTCAAATCCCCACATGCATTAACATAACCAACACATTCCCAGGGGGGATAAATCCCTCATCAATAGGGCAACCACTAAAGTGCAGCAACTGGTACCCTTAGCAAAAAGGGAAAAAAAAGATTTGAAGAATAAGAGGAAATAATTTTGTCTGTAACTGGTAGTGTTTTAGGCAAAATTCAGAATCCATAAAAATCTATACAGTAGGTATCTGTCAGTTTTATTGTGGTAGTACTTAACTTCAATTTTCAGACCTCAAAATATAACTGCAAGCCACAATCTAACCAAGTGGTTCCTGCTAATGCTCTAATTTTATTAGTTTAGTTTTTTTGGTCTTTTTTGATCACTCATGGATATTAATATAATTTTTTTTTCTTTCTCCATTATGGATTATCATTATTTATTGCTCTTCCATTTCAATTAATGGATGATTTGTTATTATGAGAAAAGGAGTCATGTGAATTTATAGATAGCACACATCTCTTTAGATATCTGCTGCTCAATGTGCGGTTGGTTCATTTCCCTTTTGAACACAAATTAAGAATAATGCTCCAATGCAGATCAAAACTTGAAAATTCCTCTGGTGCTTTCTTCAGGGCATTTTGTAATTTAATTCAGATGCTTGTCTTATGCTTATTCTACAGCCACTTGAAAAATGTTGGGAAATAGAGTTGTTGGAGTGCTTCATGAATCAGGAAACAAATGGGAAAGAAGAGCTCCTTTGACTCCCTTACACTGTGCACGTCTACTACATGGTGCAGAAAAAAGTAATAGAGTTGATCGTATAGTTGTCCAACCATGCACTAAGCGTATTCATTCTGATGCTCAATATGAAGAAGTTGGCTGTGAAATTTCAGAGGACTTGTCTGAATGTGGACTCATTTTGGGGATAAAGCAACCTAAGGTTATGGAAAAAGATTAACTTCGGTGCAGTTATTTCTGGAGAAACTCTTATTTTCTAATTGATGTGTATCTTCTAATTAGTTTCATTGCTTTTTACAGCTGGAAAACATCTTAGCAGATAGGGCTTATGCATTCTTCTCCCACACACACAAGGCCCAACCAGAAAACATGGCACTTCTTGATAAGGTAGTGATAGTAGAAGATTATGGTAAAGGAAAAATTGATAAGGAGTGCTAATCCAAAATTAACATGTTTGGTATATGTAGCATTGATCTAAAGATTTTGTCCTTTATTCTCCAGGTTCTCAGTGAACGGGTATCTTTATATGATTATGAACTTATTGTTGGTGAAAATGGAAAAAGGTTGTTGGCCTTTGGAAAATATGCTGGGAGAGCAGGAATGATAGACTTCTTACATGGCTTAGGCGAAAGTATGGGCATTGTATATGATACTTTTTCTTAAATATCTATTATTGATCCTTTGCCTCTACATTCCTATTATATAGATGCTCCTTTATTGGTTGCAGTGAATAGCCTATACTTTAACAATAGGAAGCACTAAAATTTACAATTATTAGCCTTCTGAATCTTAAAATAATTGCTGCATCTTTATTTATAATGGGAGACATGTAATCACTTTATTACTATTGTCTTTAAAAAAATAAAATAAATCTTAAAGAGGCATTGAAATTGAAGGAGAGAATGAAAATCAAGGACTAATTACATAACTTCTGGAGCAGTAAGTTGATCATCAAAAAACATCAGTTAGGACTGCCCAAGGAATCTAGTGCATAAGTTTAACGTAGAATAAAGTTGTTTGCGGAAGCAAGAGTGATGGTCTCAAGTTTAGGAACAAATTGTATCATAGCCATCTCAACTTGACTCCAACAACCATTTCAATTCTACAGTTGAAAAATTGAAAGATAGAAACACTTTTTAATCGACAGAATAGAAAAAAAATAGAAATATAACAACCAATTTTGGAGCAAAATAAACTTAGTTGGGTATTGGAAACGTTGGTAAAGCCCTACTTATTCTTATAGTTAAGTTTGGTGCTTTGAGGATGAGGCCTATTTAGAGAAAAAATCAATTAGTTCATCTCAATTCGAAACTCAGGTCCACTATCACAAATTTTTTATCCAAAATCAGTTTCCTAGAATTACTTGGAATGAGCTTAAAGTTGATGAAAGCAATTATTTCTTCTATATTATAGCTTCATCCCTGAGAATTAAATACCACTAAAATACAAATGTATAGCATTGATAATGGACTGACCTCCATTTTAAGTCGTTCTAACTTGATCTTCATATAATAGGGTATTGTTTGTGTACTTGGTGCATTTGTTCCATCATTTTTTTTTCTTCTGATAGGCAAGCAACTTTAGGATAATTTTCATTTTCTTTTTTAATTGAGAAGCCGACAAATTATTATGCTGTATTTAGATCTTGGATTCATGGCAAATCAAATATTCCACACAGCCACCAAACTGCACTAACATGGATTTCATTTTAGTGTGGGGACAATGCCTGACTGATGAAGGAACATCAAAGTTCCTGTGAGGCCATCAAGGCCAATATGGTCAAACTTTTGTAATAAAGCCATTTATTTTCTTTTCATAGTTAAATAATGTCGTCTAATGCATAAGATTTCAATTGTAAGGCCTTTGAGCCATTATGTAGTCATTTGGCCTAAGAGGCCTTGAGTTGGTCAATGTAGGTCAAAGTTCTTAGGATTGGTCAAAGGTGTCAAAAAAGATTAAAATCATGTTGATTTGTCATTTGATATTTGGAAGTCATTTGGATGTAAGATGTAAAAGTTACAAAAAGTTGCTCAAAAGTTGTTTGACAAGTTTTGACACTTTTGCAACAAAGTTGTCATTAGTGAATCAAATGGCCAACTAATTGTGAAATCAGTTGGCGTCAGTTTCAAATAGGTTGTAAGTCCATAAAAACCCCTCTTTGGGTCGAGGGTAATCAGATTGGAGGAGTTTGAAGGAAGTTTTGCAATAAAATATTGATGTTTACTATGATTTTTACTGTCTTTTTTGAGAAACAGTCACGTGGATCTCCTTGATAGTTATTGGTTTCGATCCCAAACCAATTAGGGAACAATATACTGTGAATGTACTTTCATTTGAATCAAATTTGGGGTTTGGCCGTTGATCACAAAGGGAGAATAAGCAATTTCTTTCAAATCAACCACCAACCCCTCCATATCAAGGGTTTACAGGAAGTTTGATTAATAACTTTTTTTTCCACCATTCAAAAATTCTTATCTTCTGGATTCTAGTAGTTTTTTGAAGTACCTTTCTAATGAAACTGGTTTGAAGTTAAAACGTTGTGTATTTGTGGAGAACTTTTTAAGCCCTAGTGTGACTGTGTTTTGGCATTTCTATAACTGTAACAACAAATAACCTTATTTTGTTATGAATTGCCTCATATAAGGTTTCCAAAGGCTAAACATGATAGGATGAGATTGTAAGGAACCCAAATATTCTTTCAAGCATTTTGGACCAGAATTCTTCATAGATCTTGATGACTGATCACATGGAATTAGGTCCGAGTGTCTAAAATCTGTAACAGTGGCAGTCCACTGATTTTGGTCATAGATGTATGTTATTTGACATCCTACTCTTGTAAAACTTTGAATTTGATGCCATAAGCATCTTCTCCTGCCTCCTAAGGACTCTTCATATGTTCATGGTCTGATTGCATTGCCAATCTTGTCTTAACTGGTGACAGTCACAGTCAGACTGGTGTCACTGTCCTACAAGGGTTTGATCTTTTGATAGTGTCTCCTTATTCCTTTAAGGTGTTGTTACAAAATGAAGTTCAGATGAAGGAAGTTGTTTCTGGAGTTGGTTGAAAACATGAAGTTCATTGTCATGGTGAAGGGAGTAGACCTAGGCCAAGGGGTGAAGGGCTTTTGGAGCTATGAGATGATGGAGTGCTAGGTTGCAAGTTGAACCAAGGTGGAATGTCCCAAATAATCAAGTGTATGTTGTTTCTTGAAGGGCATGTTCCAAGCCAAAGGGTGTAAGATTGATCAAGCCATGTGTTGTTGATATACTAGGCCTCCAAATGCATCATTGGGTCTACAAGGGCAGGTGATTGAGTTTACTGATATGACCATTGCTTCCTCTGCATCAATTGATATCAGAGCAAGGAAGTAGATCCTTGCAGGAGGAAGATAGGAAGGTTGAGAGAGTAAGGAGTAAGGAGTTGCAGTCAAGATGCCTCCAAGGGTTAGTGCAGCAATTGCTAGGGACTTGAGAGTCCTAAGGGAGAGGATGGTAGCCATATAGGCCAGGGATAGAAGAAGGGGAAGGGTTGTTGATGAAGAGAGTGACCAAGAAATTGGGCCTGAAGAGGAAGCCCCTCAAGAGGAAAAAATGGACCCGGAGGATGCAAGGATGGCAAAGCTCATTAAGGCAGTCAGAATAAATGACAACAAAGCCAAGGAAGATCTACCCATGTATGGGGATAAATTGGATGGGGAAGAACTCATAGACTGGTTTGGAGCATTGGAAAACTACTTTGAATGTGAAGAGGTGGAAGAGAACCAAAAGGTGAAGATTGGTAACTCAAAATTCAAGGGACATGCTCGCTTATGATGGGATTGTGTGCAGGCAGATAGTTGGAAGAAAGGCAAAGCCAAGATCCAATCATGTTACAAGATGGTGGACAAGATGAAGGAGAAATTTCTACCAAATGATTATAGGGTCCAACTATACAAAAGGATGCAAAATCTGAGACAAAAGGACATGGATGTCCAAACATATACAGAGGAGTTTCATAAGTTGGATATCAGGGCAGCACATGAAGAGGATGTGGAAGAAAAGGTGGCAAGGTACCTAGGAGGGCTAAGGTTCAATAGACAAGATGAACTTAGTCTCTCTACACCTAGGACTGTTTAGGAATGCTTCAAGTTGGCCATAAAGGCCGAGGAGAAGTTGAAAAGAAGACAAGAAAGACAAGGAGGAGGAAGAGGAAACAATAACAGGGGCAGAGGTACAAGGCAGACCCAAGAAGGACAAGGTGACACAAGCAAAGGCAAGGAGCAAGTTTCTGATTCAAGAGGAGGATTCAGAGGATCTAGAGGTGGAGGAAGAGGTGTTTTCATTGGGAAATGCTTCACATGTGGTGAGATTGAGCACACATCTTACAAGTGTCCTGAAAAGATTGGTGGTGCTTCTAGTAGTGGTGAAAGGAGAAATGAAAGGAGGGTACAACTGGTACAAGATGATGAAGAGGGAAGTGTTAACTCTCCCGACCCTATCAATGTTGCTCCAGAGGTTGGAGAGATACTGATGCTAAGAAGAACGCTCTTGAACAAACCCAAGGAGAAGGACATAACACAGAGGAGAGCACTTTTCAGAACCAATTGCAAAAGTAAAGGTAAAGTATGTAAGGTAATCATAGACTCTGGTTCCATTGATAATATGGTATCTAAAGAGGTGGTAGACAAACTGTAAAGAACCCAACTGGCTCTCAACTGAGAACTAACTCTTTTCTCAATTTTATTTGCAACTTTACATAGATCCAAAATATTTATAACTTATTTGCAAATTTTCAATTAAAAATCATAGATAATAATTCACTGGATTTCTCAACATAAGCAAAATGAACACTAGCATTTTACACCAACTTGATTTCTTATTAATACAGAAATTCAACTAGACTTCATTAACAATAACCATAACAATTAGACTATTCAGGAAATGGCACCTTGACAAAACGTGACTACTGTAGAAGGAAATGCAGCATCATGAAGAATTGGTGCTAGCCATTAAAAAATTCTCCCTGCAGCTTCAAAACTACAAACTAACCAATGGAGAAATTTTGGTCTACCCACAACAGCTGCAACCGAAACTAAGTCTCCCACTTGATAACCACAATGCATCAAAATGTACGGCCAGGCATATCTGTACGATAACAAATGAATTCTGTACGACAGTAGAAGAATTCGGTATGGCCCTTGTTTAAATCTGTACGGCAGCCTTGATAATTCCTTGCAATTACAATGTGCTTCTCACCATATCAATGATCCATAGGACAAACAAAGCATTAGAATTTCTGAAGAATTCTCTCCAAAAGATGAAGACCAAATTCCTCCAAACCCTCACTCCAAGAGAATTTCGAAAATCTCCTCCAAGCACCACTTTTCAATATTTGACAAAATGACATAAGGTAATGAAATCGATTTCTCCAACGCATTTATAAAGGCTTTAAAGAAATCTTCTTCAAGACACTTTTCATTAAAGAGTCTTCACCATCACAACATTAAATTAAAACATTAATGTCCAAAAGTTACTAAATTATCATAACTTAACTTAATAACTTTTATTATAAATGTGATGCAATTGAGTCTCACTGACAAAATCCTTCAAACTTTTGACAACAGGTTTCGAGCTCATACTGCCTTGCCAAAAATAGCCAACTGCCCAAAATAGACTTACTATAAATAGTAAGTCTCTCAAATTGGAGATCCCTGATAAATGATCCTACAACACTTGATGATACTGTGCAGGCGCCCTGGTAAACCAAGCTATGCCCAAAATACCACTTACTATAAATAGTAATTCATCCAACCTGTCCCAAACGAAGAGAAAACCTGACAACAAGAACCTCCAGAATGGAATCCAACTACTGGCTCTGTCAGCTGACCCCCCTTTGATCACCTGATTAGCTTGCGCGGGTCTCTAAACCAAGCTAATCTCAAGAGACTAAAAAATGGGGACATTACAGTCCTCCCTTCCCAAGATTGCTTGTCCTCAAGCAATCAGTAAAAACAAGCAACATCACAGATCACCTGGATCCCAAGGATGGTCATAAGTAATGTCCCGATCCTCACCATACTCCTGTGAAGAAAATACCAACATCAACAATACAAACATCAACATCTGAGAAACTGCACTCAACACCCAAATAACTGACATCACTGAAAACATCATTTGAAGACCAACTGTAAATGCCGATGGAGGAAACAACTCCACGGAACTCAACCCAATTGAAACATCAATCTGTTAAAACTTGAGTCCTTGTCTGTAAAGAGTCTAAGTTGACTCTCAATCTGACAATTGGATTTCTCAATGATGAATTGAACTCTTCTTGTTTTTGTATTAACTTTTCAGAATGTATGAGAATTATTGAAATCTTTCCACACATAATCCATTTGCAATTACAAATAAACTATCATCAACGTGCCAAGTAACGACATAAACAATTAAAGATTAACCAGATACTATAGCTTGTTTATAACAATTTATGCACCTGTTATTGGTATGGCAACAGGAAGAATGTTTACAACTTGTATACTTGCGGCAGGTTGAAGATGGAATGCAGCCGCAACAACAATACACTCCACTCATAGATCTGATCCCTGTTGGTGTACACAACTGGCATCCACAGCAATTTAATTTCCTAACGTCACCTCAGCTGCAATATCCGATATACACATCAGTCTCCCACGTGCACAGTTTGCAGTCACAAAAGAATGCAGGCCTAGAATCGTACGGCCAGGAAAATTGTACAGCCCAAAATGTCGCATGGCCCAATACAAGTCCCACAAATGTGAATTCAGCTTGTTGATCAAAGCACAATTTGTTGGCAACTAATCCAACTCAAAGCGCCAATTCTCTGAGAATTTTCGTTCTCCAGAAAATTCATTCAAACCCTCATTTCTAAAATTCGTACTTCTCTTCCTTTCAAGAAATAATAATCATAGCATAATGAAAATTTGCCAATCCATGGGCTTTTAATAAAAATCACAAGTCTTCATCTTCACACCATCTTTTAGCTTCAAGAGTACACTTTTCACTTAAGTGTTACCAATCGTCACACATAAACCTTTATATTATAACACTTAAAGTAACTTAATAGAATTTACGCCAAGCTTAATTTCATAACATGAGGAAGATGATAATTGGAATTCAAGAACAAACTCCAACGAACACTGTAGACCAAAACCAATGCCCAACTGCCTTACCCAAAATAGAAATCGGGTATAACTGACTTACTAAAAATAGTGTCATAGAGACCCCCTAATCATCCCATCGGCTCACAGGGATCGCATTGATGAACTGACAATAGCAAGTACAGGTACTTGCTAAATTTGGGACATTACAGTCCTCCCTCCCCAAGATTGCTTGTCCTCAAGCAATCACAAACCAGGATGCTACAAAATATCCTCTGACTCCCAAGTAGCATCCTCATCCGGAAGACCATGCCACTTAACCAAAATCTCTCGGATAACTCGTCTGCGCAAATGTCTCTCCCGGGTATCCAAGATGGCTTCAGGGACCAACTCCAACTTCCCCTCATCATCCAAAGGTGGTAAAACAGATGAAGGAATAACATGCCTTCCCAAAGCTTTCTTCAGACGGGATACATGAAAAACATTGTGCACCTTACTATCAGAAGGAAAATCCAGCTCATAAGAAACCTCGCCAACTCGCTGAACCACACAAAAGGGGCCATAATACTGTGGTTTAAGTTTTTCAGCCCCGCTTCTTTGAATGGACAAATGCCTGTACGACTGCAGCATCAAATACACCATGTCCTTAACCTCAAAAGAACGGGCTACTCTCCTTTGATCAGCATACTGCTTCTTCTGATTCTGTGCTCGTATATTATCCTGCAAGGTGCGTGAAACATCTTGACTATCCTGTAACAAATCCCCTGCACTAGGAACTCTGCTATCGCTAAGCATCAAATCAAGAAAACTAGGAGGATCATACCCATACAAAGCTCGAAAAGGAGTCATACAGATAGACATATGATGAGTTGAATTATAGCAGTACTCACATAAATAAATCCACTTCATCCAAGCCCTTTGCTGAGCGGAAACATAATTACGTAGATAGCCCTCCACCCATTTATTAACAATCTTAGTCTGTCCGTCAGTCTGCGGGTGATAGCTAGTGCTAGGAGTTAGTTTAGTACCACATAATCTGAACAATTCTTGCCAAAAGTGACTCATGAAATGACTATCCCGGTCACTAACAATGCTTCGTGGTAACCCATGTAACTGAAAAATTTCCCTGAAAAACAAATTTGCCACCTGTACTGCTGAAAAAGTAGTAGTGATTGGAAAGAAGTGAGCAAATTTGGTAAGGCAATCCACTACCACATAAATACAGTTTCTACCTTGGACCTTAGGCATGCCCACAATAAAATCCATAGAAATGCACTCCCATTTCCGGTCAGGTATAGGCAGAGGCTGCAATAAACCGGCTAGATAAGTATGCTCCTGCTTGTTCTGCTGACAAACGAAACATTCTCTGACATAATTCTGAACATCATGCTTGAGACCCCTCCATGTGAAACGTTCACGCACCTACCTATAAGTTTTAAAGAAACCCGGATGTCCAGCCAAAGGGGAATCATGAAAAGCTCTCAACACCAACTGTATAACACTCGAACTGGCCACCAACCAAACCCTCCCCTTGTAAATGATCAACTCATTCACAAGAGCATACCTGTCATCCTGGATAGTCCCATCAAGAAAGTCAATGGCCCACTGATCCTTCGCATAATCAGCGATAATCAAATGTTTCCAATCCTCAAAAACCTCTGTCAAAACACACAAGTGTGGTCTCCTAGAGAGAGCATCGGCAACAACATTTTGCGTCCCTTTAATATAAGTAATGTCAAAATCATAAGACTGAAGCTTGCTGACCCATTTTTGTTGCTGCTCATTCAAATCATGCTGCCCTAGGAAATATTTCAGACTATCATGATCAGTTTTAATGCAGAATTTGTTTCCAACCAAGTATTGTCTGAATTTAGCCAAAGCATGCATAATGGCTAACATCTCCTTATCATAAACACTAAAAGACTTCTCAGGCCCTCTGAGCTTCCTGCTCTCATACACAATAGGATGACGGTCCTGTGAAAGAACGACACCAATGCCCTCACCTGATGCATCACAATGTAAATCAAAAGGTCTGGAGAAATCAGGCATAGCCAACATTGAGCAAGAAGTCATAATCAATTTGAACTTCTCAAAACACTCCTGTGCCTAAGGAGTCCACTGGAAAGCACCCTTACGAGTCAAATCGGTAAGGGGGGCTGCATGTCGGGAAAAGCCTGCAACAAATTTGCGGTAAAAGGCACACAAACCAATAAACCCTCTAAGCTGAGTCAAACTCTCTGGTATTGGCCAATCAATGATAACGCGAGCCTTATCTGGATCCATACGAACTCCCTCTGCGCTAATAATGTGCCCCAAATACAATAACTCAGACATACCCAGAGCACACTTAGACTCCTTAGCAAACAAGGAAGCCTCAGCCAAAATACCCAGCACAGTGTCCAAATGCATCAGGTGCTCCTCCCACGTCCTGCTATAAACCAATATATCATCAAAGAAAACCAATACAGACTTCCTCAACTACCTGTGGAAGACCCTGTTCATGGTAGACTGAAATGTTGCTGGAGCGTTGGTCAACCCAAAAGCATGACCAAAAACTTGAAGTGTCCATAATGACATTTGAAGGCTGTCTTTTCTATATCCTCCTCCCGAACCCAAATTTGATGGTATCCAGATCTCAAATCAACTTTAGAAAAGAAGGCAACTCCGTGCAACTCATCAATTAGCTCATCAATGCGAGGAATAGGATACTTGTTCTTAATGGTTTTGCGATTCAGCATCCTATAATCAATACACATCCTCATGGTGCCATCCTTCTTCACCAAGACCACTGATGAAGCAAAAGGAGACTTACTCGGCCTGATGTGATCCATAGAGAGAAGCTCCTCAATAGTCTTCTCGATCTCATCTTTCAAACGCTTGGGATGCCGGTAGGGAGTGATCATAATGGGTTTAGTACCCTCCTCTAACTCAATAATATGCTCTATGCCTCTGTTCGGTGGCCTGCCATGCGGTAAATTGCTAAACACTTTGGAGTGTTTAATCCGAAGTTCCTGTATATCAGGTTGATAGACTGGCTTCTCAGCCCCCTCAGAAGTGGGTAACATCCTGCACTCTTCTGCCCAGTCCACTGCATCATGATTAATAAGACGCTGCATACGTCTGAAGGTAATCATCTTCAAATTCTCTTCCTTAATGGCTTTCAAAATATGCTTCTTTCCATCCACTTCGAAACTCATTTCCATATCCTTAAGGCTGAGGTAAAAAGCCTCAATGGGATGCAACCAACTCATGCCTAGAACCAATTCTGTCCCACCCATATCAACCACATAAAAATCAGATTTAAAGTCATAATTGTTTAACCTGAGGGGCAGATTCGAAATCATTTGGTCACACTTAAGAGTGTAACCATCAGCAACCTTGACACTAATTCCCTCAAAATCTTCAGTTAGCAAACTTCTCCTGGATACTAACCCTGAATCAATAAAATTATGTGTTGCCCCTGTATCCAATAATGCAATGACACGCTGTCCCGCCAAGAGCCCACGTAATCTGAAAGACCCTTCCTTCTGCATGCTAGAAAGATAAACCACCTTAAGCTTAGGATCTTCACCGTTTTTCCCCTCTGTAGTTATTCCTTCTTCGGTGTCAACCTGCTGTTCTGAAAAATCAGTCATATGCTCATCATCATAAAACCATTCCATAAGTCTATTTCTACCCTTAGGCCTCAAAGGACACTCATGTTTCTCGTCATAGGGACCCTTGCAATAAAAACATAACCTCTTTCTCCTCAAATCATTAAGAGTTTCCTGATCTAGTGGTCCCATCATAGGACGCTTAGAATCTGATCCGTCCTCTTTCTTTGGGGCAGAATTATTGTCCTCTGAAGAACTGGATGGTCTAGAAGGGAAACAAGTGCGTGGAGTTGAAGACTCTAAGTCCCGAGCTTTCTTCATGGCTGCCTGCAAGGAGGGGGGATCAAAAGACTTAACCCAGCCTCTGAGAGGTTCTACTAATCCTTCTGTAAACATCGCCCATCTTCTCTCTGAAATATCATAAACTATCACTAAAACTTTCTGAAACTCATTAATAAAAGTCTCCAAATTACCAGTCTGTCTGAGTTGAGCTAAATCATGAAAATATGATTCCGGATCTTTCCTATCAAATCTCTCAACCAGATTATGCACAAACTCCTGATAAGTTCGTACCTGATCATGTTGTAATGACACGAGACCATGATACCACCAATTATCAGCAGCTTCGTCTAAGTGCAAAACAACAAATTGAATAGCGTCATCTTCAGACATAGGACGTAATGCAAGATAAGTATCCAACTTATGGATCCAGGCCTTGGCTGTCGTCTTTCCACTCCCATCAAAATGAGTCGTGGTGAGTTTATTGGTTGCCTGTTTGAGCTCAAACTGTATAGGCCTCTATCTCATATCTGGATTAGGCCTGCCTCTAGAATGTTCTCTTTTCTAAGTTAGGAACTTGTCAAAGTTCAAATTTCTCTTAATGGGTTCAGGTAATGCATCCCATTCAGCATAATGAGCTACCATATCATCCACAAAAGGAGCAGGCTCAGATTCAATACTAACTATGTTGTTGTCAGGCCTCATGAATGTAGGACATAATGGTCTATCACGAGTTCCTGTAGGATCATCCCTGGTCTCCTGTCTATCCACAATCCTAGATCTGTGTGAACCAACTGATGCACCTCTAGTACCCCTGTCTCGGTCTCCTGGTACATTCATGCGTTGCAAAGTCTCTGATAGTTGTTGCAATACAGTTGCAACATGGTGTTGTCCTTTTGCAAGATTTTGGAAAGCATCTTTGGCTTCCCTGTCCATGTCATTTCCCACATTATCTCTATCTCTGTTACATGTCTGTTCATTCTCTTCAGGAGGTGGCGAAGCTCTACCTCTACGAGCATAATGAAATCCTGGTGCAAATCTTTCTGCCATAGCTGGGCCCAAACTACAGGCTGGCAGGATCAAAGCTCTGATACCACTGTAAAGAGTCTATGTTGACTCTCAATCTGACAACTGGATTTCACAATGATGAATTGAACTCTTCTTGTTTTTGTATTAACTTTTCAGAATATATGAGAATTATTGAAATCTTTCCACACTTAATCCATTTGCAATTACAAATAAACTATCATCAACGTGCCAACTAACGACATAAACAATTAAAGATTAACTAGATACTATAGCTTGTTTATAACAATTTATGCACCTGTTATTGGTACGGCAACAAGAAGAATGTTTACAACTTGTATACTTGCGGCAGGTTGAAGATGGAATGCAGCCGCAACAACAATACACTCCACTCACAGATCCGATCCCTGTTGGTGTACACAACTGGCATCTGCAGCAATTTAATTTCCTAACATCACCTCAGCTGCAATATCCAATATACACAGCAGTCTCCCACGTGCATAGTTTGCAGTCACAAAAGAATGCAGGCCCAGAATCATACAGCCAAGAAAATCGTACAGCCCAGAATGCCATACGGCCCAATACAAGTCCCACAAATGTGAATTCAGCTTGTTGCTCAAAGCACAATTTGTTGGCAACCAATCCAACTCAAAGCACCAATTCTCTAAGAATTTTTCGTTCTCCAAAAAATCCATTCAAACCCTCATTTCTAAAATTCGTATTTCTCTTCCTTCCAATAAATAATAATCATAACATAATGAAAATTCGCCAATCCATGGGCTTTTAATAAAAATCACAAGTCTTCATCTTCACACCATCTTTTAGCTTCAAGAGTACACTTTTCACTTAAGTGTTACCAATCGTCACACATACACCTTTAAATTATAACACTTAAAGTAAATAGAATTTACGCCAAGCTTAATTTCATAACATGAGGAAGATGATAATTGGAATTCAAGAACGAACTCCAACGAAGACTGTAGACCAAAACCAACGCCCAACTGCCTTACCCAAAATAGAAACCGGGTATAACTGACTTACTAAAAATAGTAAGTGTGTCATAGAGACCCCCTAATCATCCCATCAGCTCATAGGGATTGCATTGATGAACTAACAATAACAAGCACAGGTACCTGCTAAATTGGGGACATTACACAGTGTAACTGACACTCACACCCAACTGTACTGTGGATATGACAACAACCATAGGTACCTGAGTCACTACCACTTCTAACCTCTGATAAACTTTCTTGGGTGTGGGGATACTGCAGGTAGTCTAATTTGCAACTACCAATTCCATCTGCAAAAGATGGTGCTAATCCATCCCATAATGGATGGTAAGAAACTAGAGCCAGTCTACACCTGTGTGAGACTAGATCCTCTACCCGAGGGTCAAAAGAAAAATGATGAGCATACCCCACCGTATAATGCCAGTAGAAATCCCCAATCTTCATCAATGGCTCATCATTACCAAACTCGGAATCATGAGATGGCTCCAATCTCTGACTCCGCATAACCACAAGCTGGGTAGGATCCTGAGCAACCCTCTCAGCAAACCCAATCTCGAAATCCCTATGGGGAAGCATAGTATATAGAGTCTCTACAATCTTTCCTACGAACCTCCGAATAGCTCAAGAGCTTCAAATACGAGTACCCTTAGACACTCTGTATGAATCCTCTCGCACATCTGCACTTTCAAGTAAGTACTCCATGAATGACTCGATGCAGTAGAAATTATACGTGGAAGCATCAACTTGCTCCACTGCAACCCACAGCCGATCCCTCTAAAAATGTGACATTGCCAACTGTCCCATGCTATCATCTATACGAGATGAAGAAATAGATTCACTTCCAGAAAAGGAAGCCAATCAACATGAGAGCTTGATTCCACTGATACTCTTACCTCATCAATACCTACTGCACTCATATCTTGAACAAATGTGTCTGCCACATCATGTCGCTCATCCCCAACCGTAGAAGCAAACTCACCACCAACCACCTCAATGTGCAACCGAACTGGATCTGGGGCTGGTGTGGACCATACATGCTCCAACTCCACTGTCACCTCCTCTAACTGATACTACGACTCCTGAAGAGCCCGTTGGGTGCCCTCTAAAGCCTTAGAAGTCGTCGTGAGCTTCTGAGTAAGCTCACTCACCTCCTCTTTGTCCATCAATGCCTCATATGTCGTACTCCCCCACTCAACTAGGTGATCTCGGTCGACTACCAACTGTAAATAATCCTATCTCAAAATTCTGATAGCCTCACACAAAGAATGAATCTCTGTCAAGGAAAGGTAACCACCACTCTACTCATCCGTCATAGGAGTACCCCAATCATAAACAGCCAGCAACTGACGAGCGGCATCAAAATGCTCGGGAGTAGAAGTAATATCTCTCTCACCAACTCTCAACTGGCTAGTCACATGATGACACTGCACAACAGGCCTCCTATGTACAATCTCAACTGCACTGTCCACATTATGGAAGGAAGCTGCATCCAACAAACTCCCCTCAAGATCACCGTATCTCTATGTAGTTTCATCCGAGCACACATCTACAAACTGAGTATTGACATCAGACTCATCCTCATCTACCCCCGAGGAAGCCGCTGCTGAATCCGACTCAACACAATCTTCAGCTACCTCGTCTTTTGCAACCACCTGACAATCCAGATCCTAGGATCCATCCTCACTCACTAACAACTTAGAGTCCTCCCCCAAGGTCTGATAAATCAAACATGTCTTGCTGCAGGAATAATCATACTCACGAGTCACCGAAGAAGTAACCCCCTCTCTAGATGTAATGTCCCCGTCATTAAATGACTAATAAAACTATTGTATTTGGGTCCCGATCGATTTAGTTTATCTCGGGCCCATTCTTCTATTTGGTGTAGTATAGTTGTCGTCGTTGGCTCTTTTGTGCACTCGGGAGTTTCTTCCCGACAGGTATTTATGCTCGGCGTGTAGGTTAGTTTTCATATGTTGAGTTTTGTATTTGATTTATATTTGCGAATTCCTATTGGGATTCTACTGTTCTTCATTTCGGAGGTGAAAGACCCTCCCTATTTGTTTTGTGTGCAGTTTCGGTGGGATTCAACCCTCACCCTACTCTGCTTGTTCTGCTTGTATCAGACTTGGCAAATCGGAAGTTCTGTCAATAACTTTAATAAGATCCTTCTGGCAAGTATATTTGGTTTGCGTATTGTTCTGCATCTACACAGATTATATTTAATCTTTAGCATAAAGGAGAAGAACGTCATCTGGAGATATCGCCCATCCTCCACCCACACCGGATGGCCTTGTCTTTTCCACGGCCTCCGCACGGTGGTTATGTGCATGGCTTCAACATAACCACCGTACGACCATCCTCAATCTCGTACTGCCTTAGGATAGCCTACCAAACGACCCCATACCACCGTACGGCCAAAGGCTGGGCATCACCATACGGCCAAGAGCATTCGTACGGCCAAGTTTGGGTTGTCACCGTACGGCAAGGAGCCTACCATATGGCTAGAAGTTGGTCATCACCGTACGGCCAAGAACATATCGTACGGCCAAGCTTGGTTGCCACCGCACGACAGGAGCACACCGTATAGCCAGGAGCATTCCGTATGGCCAGTAACTCCCGTACGGCCAGGACCATACCGTATAGAAGCTGGTCATCAACACCGTACAACCTTCCACTCATTACCGTACGACACTCCCTGTGTTCATTCACTCTCCTGTATGGACGCGACAATGTGATAGTTTGGTTCGGAACATTACAGTTGTATCAGAGTTGGTGATTCTGCCAGCTTGTGGGTATTGAATGAGAGTTTATTCAAGGAAAAGGAGCAGATCTCACTCAGTCGTTAGAATGGGCGATCCCCAAGATCCTACGGCCAAAGTCATGACTCTTTTGAGAGAGCTCACTAAGAACCAGGTACAGATAAATGACATTCAACACCTCATGGAAGAAACACTACGAAAGTTGGCCGAAAGAAAGAATTCCTTGGAACAAAGTGACAATTCTGTCTCGAGACGGGCAAATCCCCAACCCGTACGCTCTTGACCGTCAATGCCAACTTTCCCTCCACAGATAGAAGAACGGCGAGGAGAGCAACCAACCTTCCAAGAAATACAAGATCAGCTTTGGGACGATTGGACGAATGCAAATATGGAAGGAGATATATCCTACAAAGATTATGCTGAGTTGAGAATGAGGTACTCTGGCGGAAACAAGCCTAGCTATTATAATGATGATCGAAGATGGAAGATGGGCAAGGTTAATCTATCATCCTTTGATGGGTCTGGAACTATCACAGCTCGAGCATGGGTGCAAAAAGCAGACACATTTCCAGCTCAACCCTATGCTGGAAGATGAAGCTATCAAATTTGCAGCACTACATCTCGAAGGGATAGCTCACGAATGGTGGCATCATGGCATGGTTACTCTCGGCCACGACCAAGTAAATTCCTACGCTGAATTCACCGAGAGGTTGATAGACCGTTTTGATGGAAGAGATCCAGAACTAAATTTCAAAGGATTGGCTCAGTTAAAGCAATCTGGCACAATCAATGGTTACATAACAGAGTTTTAGAGGATGTCTGTCTTGGTGACTAATATTTCAGAAAGATGATTGGTGGTAATGTTCATGGATGGACTGGCGGAACCCTTGAAAGGGTGGGTGAAAGGATTCAACCCCATCACACTCATGGAAGCAATTAAGAAGGCACACGACATGGCGACATTGTCTTCTTCGTCCACCAAATATTACTCATAGTCCAAACCACTTCTCGCTCCACGAGAAAGAGACAGCAGACCTCCACCCAGGAGGCCTCTATTGGATGAGGAAACAAGGCAGGAACTCAAAAGGAAGAAACTCTGTTTCAACTGTAAGGGGCCATGGGTACCGGGACATTGATGCCTTGGCAAAGGAAAAATCCATTACTTTGAGGTTTCGTCTGACGGAGAGGAAGAACAAACACCCAAAGCCGAAGCAGCTGAACAACAAACTTCAGGGGAGGTAAACCTCAATAGAGCAGAAAGACTTGCCACACTCTTGAAAAGAGGAGGTGCCATTGCTACTTTGGTGGGAACTCCAAGATGCAGTGTGTTCTGGGTCCGGGGCACCCTCCAAGGACAACGGGTCGTGGTCATGCTTGACAGTGGAGCCACACTCAACATCATTAACTCATCACTAGTGAGCCGACAGAGTCTTTGTACGGAGGCACACTAGGGATTTGACGTCAAAGTAGCGGGAGGAAACCTATTAAAATGCACTCATTTGGTTCTGCAACTGAGCATCACCATGAGAAACCACACAGTGACGGATGATTTCTTCGTGGTGGATTTGGACAACATGGAAGTCATTCTCGGCATCCAGTGGATGGAAACATTGGATGAATACACAGAGTTTCAAGCGAATGGAGTTCTCCTTAGAGGTAAACAAAAAAAAGGTTGTGCTGAGAGGGATGTCGAATGGAGGACCGAAGGAAATTTCAGCCCAACGGATGAAGCTATCTTCAGACACGACAATGTGGTCTGGGCCGCACACTGTTTTGCCTCAACAAAACCCATACAGAGACAAAGAACGGACCACCAGGATGAAGAACTTCAAAGGGTCTTGGATAAATACCACCAGGTCTTCGCCAACATATCGCTAAGCATACCACCACATCGAGGATTTGAACACACCATTGAGATGGAAGCTGGTGCCAAACCTGTAATCACTGTGCCATACTGCCACCCTAGGAGGCTAAAAGATGAAATTGAAAAAACAATTCAGGAACTCCCTGACAAAGGTTGGATCAGACCCAGCGCCAGTCCCTTTGCATCATCAGTAGTGCTGATTAAAAAGGACGAAACGATGCGGATGTGTGTGGACTACCGCGTGCTGAACAAAAAGACCATCAAGAACAGGTACCCAATTCCTAGGTTTGATGAATTGCTGGATGAGCTACATGGCGCCGTTTATTTCTCCAACATAGATCTGCGTTCGGGGTATCACCAAATCCGTATGAGAGAGCAGGATGTGGAGAAAACAGCATTCCGTTGCCATTATGGGCATTACGAATTTCTGGTCATGCTGTTCGAATTGACCAACGCCCCTGCTACATTCCAATCTTGCATGAATCACATTTTCAACAAACAGTTGCGTAAGTTCCTATTGGTATTCTTCGATGATATATTGATCTACAGTAAGACATGGGAGGAGCACTTAAGGCATTTGGAAGAAGTGCTCGAAATTATGAAGTCACAACTGTTTTTCGCCAAACAATCCAAATGTGAATTTGGGATGATAGAGATATTATTTTTGGGGCACGTCAGTAGCCAAGGAGTTCAAGTGCATCAAGAAAAGATTCAGGCTATCTTGGATTGGCCACCTCGGAAGACTCTTTCAGAACTACGTGGATTCTTTGGGTTGTTTAGTTACTATAGACGGTTCGTGAAGGGGTTCTCACAGCTCAGCGCACCTCTCACCGACCTGACAAAGAATGGATCTTTTTAGTGGAATGAACATGCACATCAGACTTTTGAGAAAGTCAAGGAGACTATGAGTTCTTGTCTAGTCCTTGCACTACCAGACTTCCGTCGACCTTTCATCCTGGAGTGTGATGCCTCCGGAGAGGGTATCGGGGCCGTCTTAATGCAAGACCGCCACCCTATTGCTTTCGAAAGTCGGAAGCTCTCAGGAGCCAAGAGGTTGTATTCTATATACGACAAAGAAATGCTGGCCATCACGCATGCCTTGACAAAGTTTCGGCAGTACCTCGTCGGAGCCAAGTTCGTTGTCCGTATAGATCACAACAGCCTCAGACATTTTCTGGAACAACAAGAGTTGAATGAGTGACAATAGAAATGGGTAAGTAAAGTTCAGGCTTTTGACTTTGACATTAAATATGTAAAAGGAAAAAATAATGTAGTGGTTGACGCCTTGTCAAGAAACCCTGTAATGATCCCAATTAGGACCCTTACTTGATTTGTGCTAAAATTCCCCTTTTAGGGCATTAATATTTTATATTACAAAAATATAAATAAATATGTATAAAACCATTGAAATGTAATTCTAATTTTATTGTCTACTAATTAAAAGATATAATTTACATATATAAATATCAGATCATTCTTATAGATCATCCATAAATATATTATAGAATACATACTTCCATTATTTCCACACACACATATTATAATATCTCACTATATATATATGAACCATTTTAAATATATATATATAGTAATCTATATTTTAATTTCACTATATATATGAATTATCTATATTTTCTTATTTCACTGTTATAAATAATATTGAGTGTATTAGATTATATATAACACTCATATATATATACTCAAATATATCATTAGACCTTTCAGGTATATAACTATATATTTGTGATTCTTATTAAGATATATCTATATATATATATAAATTTTGATTTAAATAATTTTGACTTTAATTGTTATTAACTAATACATATAGTTTTGATTTAGCAGATATATATATATATACACATCCTATATATTTATTTATATTCATTCATATATATATATATCTTTATATTTATATATTCATTCATACATATCTGTGTATATATATATATCTCTTACATATATATAATTTCTAATTATCAACAATAATATATATACTTGTATATTCACTATATATCTGTGTATATATATATCTCTTACATATATATAATTTCTAATCATCAACAATAATATATATACTTATATATTCACTATATATCTGTATATATATGTCTTGCATATATAATTTCTGATTATCAATAATAATATATATACTTATATATTCACTATATATCTGTATATATATCTCTTACATATATATAATTTCTGATTATCCTTTTCTTCCCTCCATGTAATCAATGCCCAATGTATATTAGAAGTTATTATTCGATGATCTTCTCCCTCAATCAATGATGGCCAGATATCAATTATAATCTGATCCTTTCCAAGACTCCCCTTCATCCATTTCATCATTAATCCATATACATAAGGTTCTCAGATTTCTTCCTTATATTTAGCATGATGTGATCCATTCCATATATAATCCTCTTAATATAATTACCCAAATATATATAAACTCATCACAAATTTATTTGAACATATTATATATACATCGAGTGTAAGATATTATTGTCATATTCATATTACTGAATCCCTACATACTGCTGTGTTGTTGCCACTGTATGGCTGACTGTATGTTTCCATGTTGACACCTTTCTTGTCTACTAACTTAGACTTGTCTGGTGAATTCTCTCT
Source organism: Chamaecyparis obtusa (assembly GCA_027943335.1). Lineage (NCBI taxonomy): Eukaryota > Viridiplantae > Streptophyta > Pinopsida > Cupressales > Cupressaceae > Chamaecyparis > Chamaecyparis obtusa. The sequence goes on from BSBK01001665.1 coordinate 1,471,591, forward strand.
TATGCAGATACATATATACTCCATTCATAATTCTCTCTTGTTTTTTCCTCCCTTATCTACTACTCTACCTTCTCTTCGTCTCCTCACTTTATATCTCCCGTGTGGATAGGGAGAGAGTATTCCCATTCACGGATCGCGACCATAGTGCGGGTTGGTGACTTAGTTTTTTAATTACTGTCAGCGACCATGATTAGTTTCTTATTATATTGATTAGTTAATTATATATTGATTGATATCATTCGTATTAATGTATATTGTATTGATAATTGTTAATTATTTATATTATACTTGTTTATTATTATATTTTATTATTAGTATTAAGTATCAATTATATTATAGACATTTTATATATTATTATTATCTTGATTAATAAGTTATATTCTTTTATTGCTATATTAATAAATTAATAATAAATTCTATCATAATTTATTATTATTATTTATTCATAATTCTATTTCACAAAGCGGACGTCACAATTTATGTCCTTATCGATATAAGGATTTAAAGAGTATATTTATTTTCAAAGATTGTGTTTGAATGAATTATATCTATACATTGATATCTATTGATACTGTAGATATGTCGATTACAGCTCATGACAAAACCGGCCATCTATTCCTTATCTCAAATATCAGCGGATTGGAAAGAACATTTGTTGGTTGAATACTCCAAAGACATGTTCACATGCCAACTCTTAGACAAAGAAATACAAGACGACAGGTATAAAGTGGTCGATGATATTATTTTCTACAAGGGCAAAATTTACCTGGTGCCTGAATCCAAGTTGAAAAAAAAAGTTTTGAAAGAAATGCATGATTCACCTCTAGTCGGGCATCAAGGTTACTTGAAGACCTACCGACAGATTAGGGAAAGATTTTCATGGAAGGGCCTAAAAAGTGATATATTACAGTATGTCCGGGAATGTTCCATCTGCTAACAAAATAGATCCGAACACACTCTACCGGTGGGTTTGCTGCAGCCATTACCGATTCCAAAGAAGAAGTGGGATAATATATCAATGGATTTCATCTCCGGGCTCCCTAAGGCATAGGGGAAGGACTGCATCTTTGTGGTAGTCGACAGACTAAGCAAGTATGCACATTTCTTTGCTATTCCAACAAGGTTTTCCACTTCACAAGTAGTGGACTTATTCTTCCGAGAGGTGTTCCGTCTGCATGGACTCCCTCGAAACATAGTGAGCGACAGAGATAGCCGCTTCCTCAATAATTTATGGAAAGAATTGTTTCGACTTGTAGGGACAGAGTTGTCACCAAGCACCAGTTACCACCCGCAGACCGACGGACAAACAAAAATCGTGAACAAATGGTTGGAAGGTTACCTTAGAAATTATGTTTCAGCACAACAGAGAGCATGGATTAAATGGCTACACCTAGGAGAGTACTATTACAATACCACTTTTCATATGTCCATTGGAATGAAACCCTTCAAAGCATTGTATGGATATGAACCCCCTTCATTTGTGGACTTGGCTCTTGGTGATAGTCACATGCCGAAGGCAAAGGATTGGTTGCAGGAAGGAGTAGATATTTTAAAGTCTCTAAAAGAAAATCTCCAGCAGGCTTAGAATCAGCAGAAAATGTACGCTAACAGGCACCGAATCAAGAGGAGTTTTGAAGTAGGGAATCTGGTATACCTTCGACTTCAACCATACAGACAATCTTCTCTGAAGGCTTCCGGGAAGGAGAAGTTGAGACCTCGTTTCTACGGACCCTACCGTGTGACAAGGAGAGTGGGCGAAGTTGCATACGAATTGGACCTATCTGAAGGGAGCCTAATCCACAACGTCTTCCACGTTTATTGTCTGAAGAAAGTCGTGGGCCAGCAAGTGACGGTCTCTACAGACCTGCCCTTGGTGGACGATGGAGGAAAGTTAGTATTGGAACCAGCGGAAATCCTCGACTGTCGGGAGAGAAGTTTGAGGACACACACTATCAAGGAATTTCTTGTGCGCAAGATGGATCTACCACTCAAAGATGCCACCTGGGAAGGAGAAGAGATTCTGGAACATCCTAGCCTGAAATTGCTTGAGGACAAGCAATCTTTGGGATGGGAGGACTGTAATGTCCCCACCATTAAATGACTAATAAAACTATTGTATTTGGGTCTCGATTGATTTAGTTTATCTTGGACCCATTCTTTTATTTGGCGTAGTATAGTTGTCACTGTCAGCTCTTTTGTGCACTCTCGGGAGTTTCTTCCTGACGGGCATTTATGCTCAGCGTGTAGGTTAGTTTTCATATGTTGAGTTTTGTATTTGATTTATATTTGCGAATTCCTGTTGGGATTTTGCTGTTCGCCATTTTGGAGGTAAAAGACCCTCCCTATTTGGTTTGTGTGCAGTTTTGGTGGGATTCAACCCTCACCTTACTCTGCTTGTTCTGCTTGTATCGGACCTGGCAAATCCGAAGTTCTGTCAATAACTTTCATAAGATCCTTCTAGCAAGTATATTTGGTTTGCGTATTGTTTTGCATCTACATAGATTATATTTAATCTTTAGCATAAAGGAGAAGAATGTCAGCTGGAGATATCGCCCATCCTCCACCCACATCGAACGGCCTTGTCTTTTCCACGGCCTCCGCACGGCTTCAACATAACCACCGTACGACCATCCTCAATCTCGTACTTTCTCAAGATAGCCTACCAAACGACCCCATACCACCGTACAGCCAAAGGTTGGGCATCACCATATGGCCAAGAGCATCCGTACGGCCAAGTTTGGGTTGTCACCATACGACAAGGAGCCTACCGTATGGCCAGAAGTTGGTCATCACCGTACAGCCAAGAACATACTGTACGACCAAGCTTGGTTGCCACCGCATGATAGGAGCACACCATATGGCCAGGAGCATTCCATACGACCAGTAACTCCCGTACGGCCAGGACCATACCATATAGAAGCTGGTCATCAACACCGTACAACCTTCCACTCATTACCGTACGACATTCCCTGTGTTTGTTCACTCTCCCATACAGATGCGATAGCGTGACAGTTTGGTTGGGAACATTACACTAGAAGTGGAATCTCTGGTTGTAACAAACTCTTGCCACTCATATGCTTCCCCATACTCATCCATGAGTCCTTGTAACAAAGAATCCTGGAACCCACCACCACCGTATGACAACGCTGAGTCCACAGCCAAAGTTTGATATACAAAGCTAGAAACACTAGAGCACCCATCATCCTCACTCTCAACATTAGAGATATCTGTGATGCTAGTGTCCACATCGTCTATCTGTGACCCCTTTGCTAACTCTGGCTGCATCCATGACTCAATGTCATCATGTGAATCATCTACACTGTGGCATGAATCTATGTCACCCAACAAAATTGCAACACTCCCATCATGAGTGTCGTCACTGGATAACTCCATGCTCACATCCTCAATACAGGAAAAGACCACTGTCTCCTGCATTGATCCCAAACTGTGACTGCTGTCATAAACATCAGAGCTGTTAGAGCTCATATACTCCACCCAGTCCTCAGCATCCACATCAATAGTAAGATCCTATAAACATCGAACTTGGGACTCATCCAAAATCTCCTCGGAGTCATCACCCAGCATCTCATAGGGGATGTTATACCCAATGCAGCTCATAGCATCCTCAAATATATCATCAGATGTGTCTATACTATCTGCACCCACATCTCCTACTAAAGCCTCAACTGCTAACACCTGACTCTGCACACATGACTCAACGTTAGGCTGTGCACCAATAATGCTGGACAATGAACCACCATCTATTGATTCCGCTGTAACACCCAGATCACCAACATCATAGCTAGGTGACTCCATACATGCATCGGTCACATATGAGGAAGCAGCTGCCTCCTGCACTGGAGCAACACTACGATAGATGACATAAAAGTCTCCAATAGAAACTCCCTCCATGGAAGAGTCTGAACACTCAGTGACAACTACAGCATCAATTGCCTCTAAACTAACCGTAGCGACTACTCTGGGAGCCTCAACCTGCTAAAGCTCAGTGTTGTTGTCCACCGAGGGCACTGATACATCCACATGTCCTTGTGAAATAAGTCCGTCATCAACACTGCGGATAGGAGTAGCAGGTGTCGTACTAAATATAGGTACATCTGCATCATGGGCACCTGTTGGGGAAAACTCAAGCTTTCTTTTCTGCAGTCTTGATGTTGGCCTTCTAAAGGTAGAAACCATATACCTCGCTGCCCTGTCAACTATCTTTGGATCCGACAAGCTCTTTGCCAATCTTTGCTGATGAAGCCTAAGTCTTTCCATACTTTCCACCAAGGCTTTTATTTCCTCTCTTTTTCCCATGCTACTAGGCCGACTCCCAGAACTAGGCCTCCTGTATTTGTCCATAGCTAGAAAAAGCAGGAGTGTTGATCACTCTTAATATAACATCAGAATATCAAAGAGTTCATACCCCACAGGATGGCAAGAAACATGCTCTAATACCACTGTAAAGAACCCAACTGGCTCTCAACTAAGAACTAACTCTTTTCTCGATTTTATTTGCACTTTATAGAGATCCAAAATATTTATAACTTATTTGCAAATTTTCAATTAAAAATCATAGATAATAATTCAATGGATTTCTCAACATAAGCAAAATGATCACTAGCATTTTACACCAACTTGATTGCTTATTAATACTAAAATTCAACTAGACTTCATTAACAATAACCATAACAATTAGACTATTCAAGAAATGACACCTTGACAAAACGTGATTGTTGTAGAAGGAAACGCAACATCATGAAGAATTGGTGCCAGCCATTAAAAAAATCTCCTTGCAGCTTCGAAACTACAAACTAACCAATGGAGAAATTTTAGTCTACACACAACAGATGCAACCGAAACTAAGTCTCCCGCTTGATAACCACAATGCATCAAAATGTACGGCTAGACATATCCGTACGTCAGCAAATGAATTATGTACGGCAGTAGAAGAATTCCGTACAACCCTTGTTTAAATTTGTACGGTTGTAATGTCCCCGTTTTCAGACTTTTGGGATTAGCTTGGTTTGGCGACCCTCGCAAGCTAATCAGGCGATCAGAGGGGGTCAGTTGGCGGAGCCAGTGTTGGGATTCCATTCTGGAGGTTCAGATTACTAGCTCTGATCTTCGTTCGGGTCAATTTGGTCAACTTACTATTTTTAGTAAGTGGTATTTTGGGTATGGCCAGGATTAGTAGGGTGTCTGCACGGAGTGTCAGATGTTTCAGGATCGAGTTTCAGGGAATCTCCAGTTTGAGAGACTTACTATTTTTAGTAAGTCTATTTTTGGCAGTTGGTTATTTCTGGCAAGGCAATTGAAGTTTGAGGCTCTGATGTCAAAATTGTGTTTGCGCAGTCAGTGGGGTTCAGTGGCTTTTAATTTTTAAAGTTATTGTTATTAAATTAAATTATTTTAATTTAATAACTTTATTACTTTATAACTTAATGTTATAAAATGAAGTTATGATTAAAAAGCCTTTTAAGTTAAAAAAGTGAAATTGAAGCTTTTTCCAAAAAAACTATATATTCAATTCGAAAAAACACTTTCATTCACCCATTGATGATTTGATAATTTGTTTGTGAGAGAATTCTTTTTGGCTTGGAAAAGCTAGGTTTTGAGCTTGGTCTTCAGCTTTTGGAGAGAGTTCTGCAACATCTGTTAAGCTTGGTCTTCTTCTAGGAGAGAGCTCATTCTATTTCTGAAATCATAATTCAGTGCTGAGGTTTATTGGAATTGTGATATATTTAATTTAATTTGCTGAAGTATTACAGGAGGAAATCAAATTTGGAGTAATAAGGGTTTGAGTTGTGTCTTTGAGAAACTGAGAATTCTCAGAGGATTGTTTTTAGAGATTGATTGTTTTGCCAGTGAATTGTACCTATATTATCAGCCAAGGTTTGTAGATTGCAGATCTTTTCTAGCAAGGGTCGTACAGCCTTCAGGAAAGCTGTACGAATTCATCCTGGCTGTACACAGCCAGCTTAGCGTGAGTTTCTTCTAGTGATTGGTTCCCAGTTTTTAAGTCCAACATTCTTCATTTGTTCAGTCAGCAACAACTGTCTTTTCCTTGGCATCAATAGAGGTTTCTAGCTCACGAGGGTTCAGATTTGGTAATGGCATGTGAGGAAATTCTGTTCCAGAATTTAATAGTACAATGGCAAATAAAATAAGGTGCATTTATTGATTAAATCTGCTGTGATACAATTCGTATTTAATAGTTCAACAAATTCTAAATTGTAGAATTTCAATATTTTAATATTACTGTTGATTGTCCGTTGAATGAATTATAAGTTTTTAAATATCCAAAGAATACAAAAATCAGGGATTGTTTTCAGAATTACTTCCAAAAGTTTGAATTGCATTAAAGAACTACTTAGGTTCTTTACAATGGTATCAGAGCATTTTTCTTGCCATCCTGTGGAGTCTGGATTTATTTATATTCTGAAGTTTTTAAAAGTGATCAACACTTCCACTTTCCGTAGCTATGGATAAATACAGGATGCCCAGTTCTGGAAGTCGCCGTAACAGTATGGGAAAAAGAGAGGAATTAAATGCCTTAGTAGAAAGTATGGAAAGACTTAGGCTACATCAGCAGAGATTGGCAGAGAGTTTTTCGGATCTAGTGATAGTAGACAGGGTAGCGAGGTATATGGTCTTTGCTTTTAGAAGGCTGACATCGAGATTGTAGGGAAGAAGGCTTGAGTTTTTCCCGACAGGTGTCCATGATGCAGATGTTCCTATATCTAGTACAGCACCTGCTAATCCTATCCACATTGTTGATGTTGAATTTATTTCACATGATCAAGTGGATGTTTCAGTACCCTTGGTTGACAGCAGCGCTGAGCATCAACAAGTTGAGGCTCCCAGAGTAGTTGCTACAGTTAGTTCAGAGGCAGCTGATGTTGTAGTTATCATTGAGTGTTCAGACTCTTTTGTGGAGGGAGTGGTTATTGGAGATTTTTATGTCAGCTATAGTAGTGTTGCTCTAGTTCAGGAGGCAGTTGCTTCCTCAAATGGTACTGATGCATGTATGGAATCTCCCAGTGGTAATGTTGATGATCTGGGCATTACGGCGGGGTCAGTTGATGACAGTTTATGCCCCAACATTATTGGTGCACAGCCTACCGTTGAGTCATGTGTGTAGAGTCAGGTGTCAGCAGTTGAGATTTTAGCGGAAGATGTGGAAGTTGTTAGTATAGACACATCTGATGACACTTTTGAGGATGCTGTGAGCTGCATTGGGGATGACACCCCCTGTGAGATGTTGGGGGATGACTGCGAGGAGTGTATGAGCTCTGACAGCTCTGAGGTTTATGATAGCAGTCGCAGTGTGGGATCAGTATACGAGACAATGGTTTTTTCCTGTGTTGAGGATGTGAGCATGGAGCTATCTAGTGATGACACTCATGATGGGAGTGTTGCAGTTGAGTTGGGTGACATAGATTCATGCCACAATATAGTTGATTCACATGACGACATTGAGTCATGTATGTAGGCAGAGTTAGTGGAGGAGTTGCAGATAGATGATGTGGACACTAGCATCATAGATATTTCCGATATTGAGAGCGAGGATGATGAGTTTTGTAGTGTTTCTGGCTTTCTATATCTGACTTTGGGTGTGGACTCAGCATTGTCATATGGTGGTGGTGGGTTCCAGGATTCTGTGTTACAGGGACTCACGGATGAGGATGCGGAAGCATATGAGTGGAAGGAGTTTGTTACAGCCAGGACTTCCATTTCTAGAAATGGGGTTACTTCTTCAGTGACTCATGAGGATGATTCTTTCTGCATCGAGTCATGCTTGATTTATTAGACCCTATGGGAGGACTCTGAGTTGTTAGTGAGTGAGGATGGATCCCGGGATCTGGATTTTGATGTAGTTGGAGAGGACGAGGCAGTTGAGGATTATGATGAGACAGATTCAGCAGCAGCTTCCTCGGGAATAGATGAGGACGAGTCCAATGTCTATACTCAGTTTGTGGATGTGTACTCGAATGAAAGTACTTAGAGATACGGTGATCTTGAGGGGAGTTTGTTGGATGCAGCTTCCTTCCATAGTGTGGACAGTGCAATTGAGGTTGTACATAGGAGGCCCATTGTGCAGAATCATCATGTGAATAGCCAGTTGCGAGTTGGTGAGAGAGATATTACTTTTACTCTTGAGCATTTTGATGCCGCTCGTCAGCTGTTAGGTGTTTATGATTGGGGTGCTCCTATGACAGATGAGCATAGTGGTGGTTACCTTTCCTTGACAAAGACCCATTCTTTGCGTGAGGCTATCAAGATTTTGAGACAGGATTATTTACAGATGGTAGCTGACCGAGATCACCTAGTTGAGTGGGGGAGTACAGCATATGAGGCACTGATGGACAGAGAGAAGGAGGTGAGTGAGCTTACTCAGGAGCTCACAGCGGCTTTTGAGGTTTTAGAGGGCACTCAGCGGGCTCTTCAGGAGTCGCAGTTTCAGTTAGAGGAGGTGACCGTGGAGTTGGAGCATTTTTCGGTCCACGCCAGCCCTAGACCCAGTTCGGTTGCACATTGAGGTGGTTGGTGGTGAGTTGGCTTCTACGATTGGGGATGCATGACATGATGATGTGGCAGACACATCTGTTCAGGATGTGGGTGCACTAGGTATGGATGAGTTGGCAGTGCCACATTTTTAGAGCGATCAACTGTGGGTTGCGGGGGAGCAAGTTGACGCTTCGATGTATAATTTTTACTGCACCGAGTCATTCATAGAGTATTTACTTGAGAGTGCAGATGTGCGAGAGGATTCATATGGAGTGTCTGAGGGTACTCTTATCCGAGGCTCTTGTGCTATTTGGAGGTTGGTAGGAAAGATTGTATAGACCCTATCTTCTATGCTTCCCCAAAGGGATTTCAAGGTTGGGTTTGCTGAGAGGGTTGCTCAGGATCCTACCTAGCCTGCAGTTATGTGGAGTCAGAGATTGGAGCCATCTCATGATTCCCAGTTTGGTAATGGTGAGCCATTGATGGAGTTGGGGCTTTCTATGGGCATTATACGGTGGGGTATGCTCATCATTTTTCTTTTTACCCACGGGTAGAGGATTTGGTCTCACGCAAGTGTAGATTGGCTCCATTTTCTTACCATCCATTATGGGATTGATTAGCACCCTCTTTTGCAAATGGAATTGGTAGTTATAATTTAGACTACTTGTAGTATCGACACACTTAGGACAGTTTATCAGAGGTTGGATTTGGTGGTAGTGACTCAGGTACCTATGTTTGTTATCATATCCACAGTGTAGTTGGGTGTGAGTGTCAGTTAGACAAGGACTTGAGTTTTGGCAGAATTGATGTTTCAGTTGGGTTGAGTTCCACCAGGTTGTTTTCTGCATCGGCATCTACAGTTGGTCTACAAATGTTGTTTTCAGTGATGTTAGTTATTTGGGTGGTGAGGGCAATTTCTCAGTTGCTGGTGTTTGTACTGTTGATGTTGTTGGCTTCTTCACAGGAGTATGAGGTTGATCGGGACATTACTCATGACCATCCTTGGGATCCGGGTGGTTTGTGATGTTGCTTGTTTTCCTGATTGCTTGAGGACAAGCAATCTTGGGAAGGGAGGACTGTAATGTCCCCATTTTCAGACTTTTGGGATTAGCTTGGTTTGGCGACCCTCGCAAAGCTAATTAGGCAATCAGAGGGGGTCAGTTGGCGGAGACAATGTTGGGATTCCATTCTAGAGGTTCAGATTACCAGCTCTGCTTTTTGTTCGGGTCAATTTGGTCAACTTACTATTTTTAGTAAGTGGCCTTTTGGGTATGGCTAGGATTAGCAGGGTGTCTGCATGGAGTGTCAGATGTTTCAGGATTGATTTTCAGGGAATCTCCAGTTTGAGAGACTTACTATTTTTAGTAAGTCTATTTTTGGCAGTTGGCTATTTGTGGCAGTTGGTTATTTCTGGCAGGGTAATTGAAGTTTGAGGCTCTGATGTCAGAATTGTGTTTGCGCAGTTAGTGGGGTTCAGTGGCTTTTAATTTTTAAAGTAATCATTATTAAATTAAATTATTTTAATTTAATAACTTTATTACTTTATAACTTAATGTTATAAAATGAAGTTATGATTAAAAAGCCTTTTAAGTTAAAAAAGTGAAATTGAAGCTTTTTCCAAAAAAACTTTATATTCAATTCGAAAAAGCACTTTCATTCACCCATTGATGATTTGATAATTTGTTTGTGAGAGAATCCTGCTTGGCTTGGAAAAGCTAAGGTTTGAGCTTGGTCTTTAGCTTTTGGAGAGAGTTCTACAACATCTGTTGAGCTTGGTCTTCTTCCAGGAGAGAGATCATTCTGTTTCTGAAATCATAATTCAGTGTTGAGGTACACTGGAATTGTGATATATTTAATTTAATTTCTTGAAGTATTAGAGGAGGAAATCGAATTTGGAGTAATAAGGGTTTGAGTTATGTCTTTGAGAAACTGAGAATTCTCAGAGTATTGCATTTAGAGATTGATTGTTTTGCCAGTGAATCATACCTACATTGTCAGCCAGGGTTTGTAGATTGTAGATCTTTTCCAGCAAGGGTCGTACAGCCTTTAGGAAAGATGTATGAATTCATCCTAGCTGTACACAGCCAGCTTAGCGTGAGTTTCTTCTAGTGATCGGTTCCCAGTTTTTAACGCCAACATTCTTCATTTGTTCAGTCAGCAATAGCTGTCTTTTCCTTGGCGTCAATAGAGGTTTCTAGCTCACGTCAGTGTTCAGATTTGGTAATGGCATGTGAGGAAATTCTGTTCCAGAATTTTATATTACAGTAGCAAATAAAATAAGGTGCATTTATTGATTAAATCTTCTGTGATACAATTCGTATTGTATAGTTCAACAAATCCTAAATTGTAGAATTTCAATATTTTAATATTATTGTTGATTGTCCATTGAATGAATTATAAGTTTTTAAATATCCAAAGAATACAAAAATCAGGAATTGTTTTCAGAATTACTTCCAAAAGTTTGAATTGCATTAAAGAACTACTTAGGCTCTTTACAACGGCAGCCTTGATAATTCCTTGCAATTACAATTTGCTGCTCACCATATCAATGATCTATAGGACAAACAAAGCATTAGAATTTATGAAGAATTCTCTCCACAAGATGAAGACCAAATTCCTCCAAACCCTCACTCCAAAAGAATTTCGAAAATCTCCTCCAAGCACCACTTTTCAATATTTGACAAAATGACATAAGGTAATGAATTCGATTTCTCCAAGGCATATCTTTAATGAAATCTTCTTCAAGACACTTTTCTTTAAAGAGTCTTCACCATCACAACATTAAAGTCCAAAAGCTATTAAATTATCATAACTTAATTTAATAACTTTTATTATAAATGTGATACAACTGAGTCTCACTGACAAAATCTTTCAAACTTTTGACAACAGTACCCGAGCTCATACTGCCCTGCCAGAAATAGCCAACTGCCCAAAATAGACTTACTATAAATAGTAAGTCTCTCAAACTGGAGATCCCTGATAAACGATCCTGCAACACCTGATGACACTGTGTAGGCACCCTACTAAACCAAGCTATGCCCAAAATACCACTTACTATAAGTAGTAAGTCATCCAAGCTGTCCCAAACGAAGAGCAAACATGACAACCAGAATCTCCAGAATGGAATCCAACTACTGGCTTTGCCAACTGACCCCCCTCTGATCACTTGATTAGCTTGCGAGGGTCGCCAAACCAAGCTAATCTCAAGAGATTGAAAAACGGGGACATTACACAAATTGAATTTAGAAAGATTCCCTCATCAAACACCGTACAAGGCATCTTGGGTGAGTGATAATCAATCACTTTTGGTTAATGAACAAGCTTGCGTTGATTTTCAAATTGGAGAGTATAGAGATAGGGTTATGTGTGACATTTTGCCAATGGATTGTTGTCATCTGCTACTAGGGAGACCATGACAATTTGACAAGAAGGCTATGTATGATGGTTTTGCTAATACCTATACCATCAAGAAGGATGGTAAAGTTTTTGTATTGAATTCATTGCAGGCCAAGACTGAAATAAGGAACACCAAGGATTAATCCCTAGTTGGAACACAAGGTGGAAAGCAAAATCAAAATGCTATTGTGGTTGGCACAATGATGTGTGTTGTTACAGAGGTGAGAGGGCAGAGATCATCTGATTCTGATCAGACTAAGGCATTTGGAGCATTGGGTCTGAACCAAATAAGGGAAATCAAGAGTGGGTGAATGGCAACGGGTTGCAAAAACAATGGGGCAGCAATTGCTCAAAGAAGGTGAACAAGTGCACAACATCTATTAGTTTGAATAGGACAGTCTGAGAACCTCCAAGGGTAGATGCAAATGCCGGTCTGAGGACAGAGATGAGAGCCAAAGATGGTAGATGGCAGCCACCAAGGCAATGCACCAAGTTGGAACAAGGCAACTTCAAGCACTGGGTTGATGCAAGTGGATGGAACTCTCCAAGCCAATGTCAGAGCACCAGGAGGCCAGCAAGGAGGATCCATGGAAGGAGCGGAAGGTAGGTCTACAGTACCTTCTCTTCTCACAAGAGAATTTTCTTAGGGGGGGAGTATGATGTAGGAGCATCAAAGGTCCTGTGAGGCCATCAAGGCCAATATGGTCAAACTTTTGTAATAAGGCCATTGCGAGGCCATTTATTTTCTTTTCATAGTTAAATAATGTTATCTAATGCATAAGGCCATTGTGAGGCCATTTTCTTTTCTTTTCGATCCCAAACCCAATTAGGGAACAATATACTGTGAATGTACTTTCATTTGAATCAAATTTGGGGTCTGGCCGTTGATCACAGAGGGAGAATAAGCAATTTCTTTCAAATCAACCACCGACCCCTCCATATCAAGGGTTTATAGGAAGTTTGATTAATAACTTTGTCTTTCACCATTCAAAAATTCTTATCTTCTGGATTCTAGTAGTACTTTGAAGTACCTTCTAATGAAATTGGTTTTAAGTTAAAAGGTTGTGTATTTGGGGAGAACTTTCAAGCCCTAGTGTGACTGTATGTTGGCATTTCTATAACTGTAACAGCAAATAACCTTATTTTGTTATGAATTGCCTCATGTGAGGTTTCCAAAGGCTAAACATGATAGGATGAGATTGTAAGGAACCCAAATATTCTTTCAAGCACTTTGGACCGGAATTCTTCATAGGTCTTAATGACTGATTACATGGAATTAGGCCCGAGTGTCTAAAATCTGTAACAGTGACAGTCAACTGATTTTGGTCATAGATGTAAGTTATTTGACATCCTACAGTCATGTAAAACTTTGAATTTGATGCCATAAGTGTCTTCTCCTGCCTCCTAAGGACTCTTTATATGTTCATGGTCTGATTGCATTGCCAAATCTTGTCTTAACTTGTGACAGTCACAGTCAGACTGGTGTCACTGTCCCACAAGGGTTTGATCTTTTGATAGTGTCTCCTTATTCCTTAAAGGTGTTGTTACAAAACGAAGTTCAGATGAAGGAAGTTGTTTCTGAAGTTGGTTGAAAACATGAAGTTCATTGTCATGGTGAAGGGAATAGACCTAGGCCAAAGGGTGAAGGGCTTGTGGAGCCATGAGATGATGGAGTGCTAGGTTGCAAGTTGAACCAAGGTGGAATGTCCCAAATGATCAAGTGTATGTTGTTTCTTGAAGAGCATGTTCCAAGCCAAAGGGTGTAAGGTTGATCAAGCCATGTGTTTTTGATATTCTAGGCCTCCAAATGAACCATTGGGTCTACAAGGGCAGGTGATTGAGTTTACTGATCTGACCATTGCTTCCTCTGCCTCACTGACACATTTTGAACTCCTATACATTGTTTTTTTGTTTCAATGCTTTGAAGTTTGATTCATGTTCTGAGATTGATTTTACTACAGACTTTAAATTATTATTTCTTTTTTAAAAGGCCAATTTCTTGTGCTGCCTTCTTTATGGGCTTGGTAAGTTTGGCTGCGCGTCTGGGTGAAACATATATTCCAAGAGACTTTTTTGAAGGCCTAAAAAATAAGGAGAAATTTACAGAGTATTTGAATTAATATTGTTCCTATTTTCCTTGGGGACATGTTCCCTAGATTTTTGTACATGTATCCATATTGGGTACTCAAAGATATTCCCTAGCCTTCCCTAATTGAAGAAAAATCCAAAATGTCCCAAGAGTGCTGAGATAGGAAGGGGATGGATAGGATCGGTCAGCTGTCCTCCATGGTTGGAGCATGCTTTTTCTTTAAATAAAGGCCACATGTTAAAAACAACATTTTCATTGGTTCTTTGTGGACCCCCACCCCTCTTAGCCCTAGCATAACAAAAGGAAGACTCCATATCTAATATTTGCTCATTTCTATTCGAAAAAAAAACATTGCAGCCAAGTTGGAAAAACAAGCCAAAAAGTAATGTAACTGCATTGCCTTATCAAATATTCTACATGATAACAATAATACCAATTGAAAGTATGTGGTGTTTTAGAAAACTCCAATGTTTTAGAATGCCTCTATTTTGAGGTCCATTTATTGAGGAGACTTAAGCATGAGAGATTATCAAATTTTATAGCTCATGATTGCACAATAAAAAACTTGATACCAATGTTATCAAGAAATATTTTCATTTGGGTACCAAGGAAATTTTGAGAGAAGTATGGATGACAACATTAAAATTGCATCAATGCCCTACATTGGATCCATCACCATTAGCTATAATTTCTTTCCTATGATTGGTTGCATGCATTTAAGAAAGAAATTACTATTGGATCGAATACAGTGTAAATGAAAATATGGATTTACAAAACATAATAATATAATTTACTTGCAATATTTCCAAAAAGATATGGCAACTGTTAGATATGCAATGAGTATAGAATATCATGAGAGCAGTCCTTGACAATGAGCAACAAAGACCAATCTTGGTTAAGGCTAACAACTATTGGTAACTACCAATCAACAACTAACAATTGGTCAGGGACTAACACCACTAATACAAAACATAATTATTTATTACATAGCTAACTACAACATATTCATTTTATTCTTTATCGACTGCATTAGCCCCCATGTTGGAGAGGGCTATTGGCAAAGCCATTGAAAATGTTGGTTAGCCAACAACTCATGCTCTCAAGCTGCCTTCACCATGTGAATAGCCTCCATCAAATGGGTCTTTGTCTTCTCAACTACTGCTCCTAGAAATTTCTCTTATCTTCTCCAACTCCCACTCCTCCTGTAACTAGCCTTGGCACTCAACTATTTGTCTATCCCATTTTCCAAGATGTGTGTCTCTTTTGACTAGCTATATATCTATCACGACCAATAGCTTATCTCTCTTAGTCATGGACTCCTCCAAGGCTTTCACTTGTGCATGTTCTATTGCCGTGATTTGAGCCAATTGCTCCTGAGATTTTTAGATATGGTCAACCAACTCTGCAAAAAAAGTCTTAGCCTATAGAAGGGCTCGGTCTCTAAATTGTCCTCAATTGAAGCCACTTGTTGATGCAAACGAAGAAAGACGTCTCTATAGGTCATCTCCATGATGTGAAGTTATTGCAATACTTGGTCATGTCTATCTCCAATTAGGGGTCTACGTGGGTGCCAGACAACCAATATCTTAGCTATCTCCACTCTTGTCATCCACATGTACAAAGCATCCGAAAAATTCTTCCTCACACACAACTTGCATGAATTGAAAAATCCTCTAGGCCTCATGTACTATTAATGTGTCATGGCCTATATTAAGGTCATCTTCATGTTGTGAAGTTATTTCAACACTTGGCCATATTGGTCATAACCTTATCATCAACAGTTCCATTACTAGTCATTACCCCATTGCCAATAGTACTAGTGGTAGTAGTCCCACCACCAATTTTGCCACCACTAGTTGTGGTACCAACAATGCTTCTAGCACCTCCAACACCAACACCTTCGGCAATAGGTATGATAGTGGCTAACGAAGCCACTGATTGATGGTTGGCTGAATTTTTTTGGGTTATCAGTGGATGCCCCTCTAGAAGAGTAGTTGAAACTATTGGCCAAGGATGTTGAGACATAAGAGATTGAGGTTGTTGTGGGCCCTCCATAGCAATCACAGTTGGATCAATCACCTACAGAGGTTTATATGGAGACAGTTCAATTGTTTGCATAAGTTTCTGTAATGTCCCCATTTTTAGACTCATGGGATTAGCTTGGTTTGGCGACCCACCCAGGCTAATCAGGCGATCAGAGGGGGGGGTCAGATGGTGGAGCCAGCATTGGGATTCCATTATGGAGGTTCAGATTATCAGGTCTGCTCTTCGTTCGGACCATTTTGGTCAACTTACTATTTTTAGTAAGTGGTATTGTGGGCATGGCCAGGATTAGCAGGGTGTCTGCACAGAGCGTCAGATATCTTAGGATCAAGTTTCAGTGAATCTCCAGTTTGAGAGACTTACTATTTATAGTAAGTCTATTTTTAGCAGTGGCTATTTCTGGCAGGGCAGTGCCTATTCCTAGCTGGGCAGTTGGACTTGGTGCTCTGTCAGAAGTTCGTTGATTGCAGTCAAACATGCAGTGGCTTATATTTTAAATGTGTTATTAAATTAAATTATTTTGATTTAATTTAATAACTTATGACTTTATAACTTAATGTTATAAAGTGAGATTATTTTTAAAAGCCAATTAAGTGAAAATATTAAAAGGTGCTTTTTTGAAAAAGCTATATATTCTACTCGAAAAAGCACTTTCATTCATCTTATGCAATCATTATTATTTTATTGAAGTTGGTGAAGAATTTGGCCCTGGCTAGGGTTTCGAGGATTGATTCCTCTTTCTCGTGATTTGAGCCATTGTCTGATAATGGTGAATTTCACTACTGTTGATCTGTAAGCAATTAATTCTGTTATTGAGATCATTTCTTTCCAGTGCTGAGGTATACTGGATTTGCTCAGATTTAATTCTACAAGCAAGCTTGTTCTATCAAGTTTGAAATCATTTACATACTGAAATTCTGAAATTGGTGATGCTGATATTTTGTGTGAAGAATTCAATCAATTTGGAATTCTGATATAGATCACTGGCGGCTGATTAATCATTATTAAATTTATGGAAGTGTAATGCATTCTGGGAATTATCGAATTGTGGAGTGGAATCAAACATACATGTGCTGCGAATTCCCCAGTTTGTCCAAAGAAAAAGAAAAGATTAATGTTTGGGCTGGGGCGGAATTCTGCTACTGCTGGCGTTTCATATTTTCTGGGCATGTGATCACAGCCTGTGCTGTCAGCAAATTCCTTGGCTCTCACGTCAGGGCTGGAAGACTTTATTAATTCTGGGCGTGTGTTGTAGTTTGTAGCTTCAGCAGTTCTTTGGTCTCCACGTCTAGGCAGGGCTTATGCATTGGATAACATAGTAGACTGTCGTACTTTCCTTTGGCGCTGTGTGCACATACAGATATCTCACGTGCTGTATTCTGCAGTCATGTGAATCTTCTTTCAAAGGTGGCGGTTTCATTGCAAGGGTGACATGAACAGCTGGATAATAACATTAATCACAGGTGCTCTTTGCTTGTTAAGAAAACTGATATTTTATGGTTTGTTACTTTGCAATGGCTTAATAATTTATGTTATGACAGAAAGATTTAATTGAATTGAAATTTGATATTTACAAGTTGGTGATCAAACATATTTTATAATTGTCTTGTTTGAGTGATAATAAGATATAGTTGCAAACATTTCAAAGTTAAAATTAATTATCCGGGAAGAACCTATCTGGGATCTTTACAGTTTTCATGAAGTAGAATGCTCTGTAGCTCATCTCCATGTTGTTAAGTCATTTCAAAACTCAGCCATGTCAATCTCCAATTGGGGGTCTACATGGTGCCAAGCAGCCAATATCTTAGCCATCTCCACTCTCTGCCACCCTCATGTATGAAGCATTTGAAAAATTCTTCCTCACACCCAATTTGCATGAATTGCAGAATCCTCTAGGCCTCATGTACTATGAATGGGTCATGGTCGATGTTAAGTTGGCAAGCAATGTCCTCGACCACATCCATAACCTTAGCCATAGATTGGAGTTCTCTTATATAATGTTGTACTATGCCGATAGGATGATTTGCATTTGAACAACTAATCTCTATGAAAACCCTTGCTGATTCATCCTCATTGGATGACAACTCTCATCTAGGTGTGGCTAGTAATTGTGGAGACTCTGGATATGGCTGAGTAGGTGTTGGCTCCATAAAAACTTTTATATATAGTGAACTGTTTCCATAGAAACCTTTGTAGGTAGCGGAGACGGCTTTCATTGTTGTGGAGGGCCCACAACAACCTCAGTCTTTGGTGTCTCAACATTCTTGGGCAATAGTTTTGGCTACTCTAAAGGGGCATCCATTGATATCCCTAAAATTTTCAGCCAATCATCAATCTTGGTGGCTTCATCAGCCACTAAAGTGCCTTTTGCTGAAGGTGTTGGTGTGGGAGGTGATGGTACTATTGTTGGTACCATAACTGGTGATGGCAAAACTAGTGGAGGTGGGACTACCGCTACTAGTACTGTTGGTGATGGGGTAATGACTAGTAATAAAATTGTTGATGATGGGGTTATGATCAGTAATGCCTACTGATCATCATGTATAGGGATGGCCTGGTCCACACCCTCTTGAGAATATGCCTCAACTGTAAGTGAGAATTCCTTCGTACTCATCTTGGTCAATGAAGATAGCTCAATGGCCTCATAGTCGTCCTTTCTCCCCAAATCATCTCACTGCCTACTTCCTCATAGGTTGTGTTGTCTCTTCCATAAGATTATGCTCCTAAGTTTGCCCAATAGAATGGGGGTGACTAGGAAGCATCCAGTTGGCCGATTGGTTGATGTCAACCCCACTTGTCTGGGGGTACCTAGGTGTGAATAGCATTAAGAAAGTGTCTGATGGAATATTTGGTCATGTAAAATGCCTTGTGCTTCAAGCACAAGAAATTTTGAATCCTCTTTGATAGTACACTTGCTCAGTTCTAAACCTTCCCTATGCTTAATCCAAGTATCAATTTAGTCATCCTTACGACAATGTTTGATCCTCTATTGGCTCTAGTTAGTTGGTACTTAATCAAGTTGAGAATACACTTTCATTTGGGAGTGGCCAATTTTTCCTACAACCTTTATCGTTAGCACTCTAAATGTTGTCCTTTTCCTATTGGGTGGGGTCCGATTGGCACACTCATTGCAAGAGGGACCCTTTGTGCTGCTATGTCATCTTTCTAGTTGGTTTAACCTAAATCTCCAGTTCAGGGTATCATAAAAACTCTTATGAATTTTTCCAACTAGAAAGATATCGCCACCTTGCAGCCTCTATAATCAATGACTGAATTGTGAGAATGTCAGCTATAATGAACTATCATTGCTTGTAGGTAAGGTTCGAAGTCTTGGGCATTGAAGAATAGTTGTTGTGCATCCCTATCCACATGTGCATGGAGTGCTATCTTCATCATGTGATCATCCTATGCACTTTGCCACCACATTCAAAATTCACTCCCTTTCAAACTATTCCATGTGATCATATCTACTGTGATATTGTTATCATCTCTTCCCCTGACCCTCTTCGTTGATGCAATTTGCGGGTTGAAGGATTCTGGTCTTTTTTCTCATCTACTGCTAGAGAAAATGAATAAATATTGTACTCTTGACAATGGACAATAAGCTTTAAATATTCAACTTCATTGAAAGCAATTATGATAAGCATCTAAAAGCAATTTCGATGCTTTTCTCCTATAGTCAATCTGTATGCTCAACCCTATATAGCATAATTCAGACTGTACTTTGAATGCTAGGAAATGAAGCTATAAATTGGTGCCTAGGAGTTCGATAGAGGGTGGAAGTTGCCTATGATTGAGAGGATGGTTGGTAGAGTGTCAAAGACACATGGTGAAGGATGAATTTTCTATTTCAAAGCTTTGTACAATGGCATTAAAAGAGTCACAAACTATGAGAAATCTTCCACCCAATGGATTAAGGAAGTCATGAGCACAAGGAAACCTCATATGATGTGAACCTTAGGTTGTCTAAACTGTATGAGCAAGATAAAGCTATATGGTTGCAGTAGGGATGGTGTCATGGAATGTCCATATGATGAGAGCTAGATAAATTTGTATGGCTGCAGGAGAGATGTTGTACCTTTTTCTTGAAGTGTTGTACCATGTAGTAGTGTGAAGATTGCACAATGATAATGAGGGCTTGTAGAGTGCCTTGCATGTATTGGCCTCCTGTTCTCATCCGCAAACTTCTTGTGATGAAGAACTAACTCTTCCGTAGGCAACATTTTGTGATTATGTACGTGGATTACTATCACCATTGGAACCATTGCAATACACTCTAAGTCAATGGTGTCATTTTATATTACCAAACGTCTCCAATCATCCTGATATCAAGTGGAAGTGTTCCCCATCGATGTTTTCTCAATAATAAGTTTTGGCATTTCGGTCTCAATAACTTCAGAAATTCACATGACAATATGCGACGTCTCCACATCCCAATAATTAACAAAAAGGATATGCCTCCAAAAATATTCATCAAATATTTGCCTATTTTTGTTCATCAAACAAGCTTCTAACACGATATTGAAATAATGCAACTCTATAATAATTTGGCATTTGACTTTCAAACTACATTGGGTATTATTCTCTTCGTCCACATAGATTGGAAAGTACTGGAAATATTGCCTCATAATTGCAACCAGATATAGTTTCCCCATGTGGAATGAAATCTTGGTCATATACCATATGATGAATTGAATAGGGCTAGCTTGTCTTGATATTCGAATTATATGATTACTTGGTAATATTGTTAACTTTTCCTTTGATGTCATCCACTATTAATGATTTTGATTGCATTGATAAGGCTAAATGACAAACTTGATGTTTATTGCATCTCTCTAGTGCAGCCCTTGTCTCAATGCAACTCTTCTGAGAATCTCTTAAGTTTCTCAGCTATCTGGAAATAGTCTTCTTTATACTCTCAAATCGATTGATATTATAAAGTATTCAAATCTTGAAGGCTTCCTTTACTCAAACTGTATAATATAAATTGCAATTTCTAAATGAAACAAACACGGGTTGATAGTAATATTTCAGGCATTTAAATACAAAACGTATTATGAAACCATTCCTCAATGATTACCTTTCTATTGCTTTCAAATGGACAATTGAAATTCTCTAGTTCTTTTGATTTTTATAATCCTATTGCAAGCCCAACTGAAAAATATGTGCGATTCTTCCACCTCCACCTAGGACAAATTGTTCACTGCTAAAAATGGTTTTCTAGGTATATCTTGAGAAGATAAATTTGAGAAATTCTCAAATCAAATCTGAAGAAAAATTATTAACCAATGCATATCTTCATCATTCCCCAAATACATTCATATAGTATTCATTTTCAGTTACCTTTCTTTCTTGTTATTGATTAGTGACTTTAATTCAAGTGTCTTAATAATCATTAAATATTATTCTAATTATACTTGAAGTATAATAATAAATAATTTAATACTTTTAAGCCTAGGAAATTAAATAATATTTAATTTCTCCAAACTTGTCCAAAATGGGACATTGCACTCTCTCGAATGGATCGTTGACAATTGGTCAACAATAATATGGCCTTTTCTTGGCTAGATAGTAATTGTCAATGTGAATTCTTGCAATAGTAAAAGCCACCTATTTACTTGGCCTTGGATGATCAATTTATTCATCAAGAACATAAGAGGTTGATGATCCATGTAAATGTGAATGGTGTCACTAGTAGATAATGTTTGAATTTCTGTCCTGAGTATACCATCCCCAATGCTTCCCTTTTGGTTGTACTATAATTCTTCTCTTCCTTTGACAACAATTGACTAGTGAAGAATACTAGGTGGTCCAGTCCTTGGGATCCCACTTGTGCAACTGTGGCTCTAATTGTATAGTTTAAAGCATGTACGTGTACGTGGAATTCTTTATCCCTATTGGGGTATGTGAGTATTTATGCACTAATTAATCTTGTCCTTAGTTCATTGAAAGCTTTCTCTTGATTGTCATCCCACGTAAATGGTTATCATTTTCTTGTTAGTATGTCCAATTGGGAGAAAATTTGAGCAAATTTTTTAATAAATCTTCACTAGCGTCCAACATTCTCAAGGAATTATTTTACCATTGCGATGTTCTCCGGTGCCTCCATCTACATGATTACCCTTATATTGTCGGGTTTAGTCATTAGTCTTACTTGAGAAACTATGTGGCCTATTAATTGACTTTGAGGTACCATGAATCGCCACTTGTTTAGATTCAATGCTAATCGTACTCTTCTGCATCTCTCCATGCATGCTTTGAGTGCTCTTAGGTGGGTCTCTTGACTGCTATAGATTGACCAATCATATAAAAATGCTTTAAAGTTCTCAATTGACATTTTTTTGAAGATGTGTAGGATGCTTCTTTGCAAGGTTGCCTCAGTGTTGCATATACTGAACAACATGTGGTTGCAACATTTACTCCATCCTTGACTATAAATGTTGTTTGCAATTTATTTTCTTTCGCAATGCTTATCTGATTGTACCCTTGGAATCCATTCAGGAGAAAAGTGCATCTTGTGGTCAACAACTTCTTCTAGGATTGTGTAAGTGAAGGGGATTGGAAATGGGTCCTTGATAGTCATTGAACTCAAGCTTTTGAAGTCTACATATATTTGGATTTGTTCCGTCTCTTTTAGAGAGATCACATTCTAAGAGACTCATTCACTAGTCTCCACCTTGGAAAATATGTCGCCTTGTAGTGTCTTTTCTATTTCTTCTTGTACTTTGGCATCATTATTTTAATTCATTTGATAGGGCCTTATCCTTACTAGTTATGCTCCAAGTATGAGAGGAATTCTATGCACACACAGTTTTGGTGGTATACCTTTAAGGTCTTTGTATGTCCAGGCGAAAGTGTCTTTGTACTCAAGTATTTTTAAAAAGATGCTGCTACCTTCATCATTGGATCCCAATCATTGGTGGTCATGATCATTCTTAGATTGTTTTTATCACCTAAGTTACCTCATTGCTCCTACCTTGTATTTTAGTATTTTCTCACTCAAAGTTGTGAGCTGGTGTGTTAAATACTCTTGCCACTCCCTACTTATATTCTTCATACTCTGGAGAAATTGACTTGTTGTAGCTTTGTTTTCATCTTCCTCGATCTCTTCAATTCGTAACATATTGCACTCAGAGTGGAACGCCTTGTTGAATGTGCAAGACAATTGGAGGGGGGGTGAATCAGTTGTCCACAAATTATAACTTTAAAAACCTTTAATCAGTTCCACCAAACTTATTGTAAACTTTTTAATCATTGAAAGATACGAACATGAAAAGCATGACAACCACAAACACATGAAACACCAGATTTACGTGGAAAACCTTGTAAAGGGAAAAACTATGGAGAAGATTATTCTCAAATATATGATCATCGTTAAGGTGGATTACAAGAAAGGCTCATTGCCAGAGGCTCAATGCCAAAGGGTTCACTACTAGAGGATCAATACCAAAGGGCTCACTGCCTAGATGAAGAAGGATAAGAGAGAATAGATCCACCACTGATATACAACCACAACACAACTAAAAGATCTATAGTCACCTTCGGCTTATTGCTTCCATTAGCTAGCACATTAAAGTTCACACTACTCAGTACCACACTTCACACTTAACTTATGCAGTCAGGGAGACATATCCTCTTTCATACATCCTAATCACACATGCATGCACATCTTTTGCACAAATACACACACATGCCACTATGCCACACTATCCCTAAATGATTCATCCTTTATTTATACCAACTTTACATTTGCGAAGTCTCCCACTATTGGCCAAACAAGGACCAAACGAGATTTGAATTAGGTTGGAACTAAACATTCGTGTAGTGGGAAGGAATGAGAAGTGGACCACAACACTCCGTAACTGAGACCAAAAATAGCACCGTACACGTTTCATATCTTCTTGCATACACCGAGACAAATAAGTGAAGTGTAAACACCTGAGGTCGGCCAAACCTAGAGTAGAAACACAATTGAACTTTGAAATCATGTCTCTCAAGCCCAAAATCTTGTGCCAACTGAAATGAATGAAGCTAAGGACATTGATACCTTATTTCCGAAATTGCTTCATTAGAAACCATTAGGTGGAGAAATATGAAGAGCACATTTCACAGATAGAATACTGTCAGTCATAGTCACACTCAGACAAATTTCAAACTCATGCACTACTGTATGAACCATGAAAACTTGATTCCAACAACTCAAAATTGCACTTAACAACATATCAAAATATCACCAATGAATTTGCAATATAAAGAGTATGCAGACCAAAATTATCATCACCACTGCACATAGAGCATGTTGACATTAATGCAACAATGTGCTCACATCAATGATAACCATACTAAAATAATGTAAGATCCTCTAACTATTTTGTCCTCAATTTTCAGTATTGTCTCATAATCATTTCATCAAACAGCTGGTCTGTATAGTCAAGACTATATTTCTGATTTTCCCTTGTACCAAAGCCCAAAACACATTACAAAACAAAAGCGCCTTGAATAGGAATTTTGTTAAACATTTGTGTGGCGGTAGAAATATGAAGTTATTAAGAAAGCATGAACAAAATATGTAGCATTTAAGCTTTAACTTAACCAAAATAGCACATCTTTAGACTGTTGGCATTAGGAGAGCAACTGGTTAAGGAATGTAACCGGTATATGGCAAACTAGTTTTGTCATTGATTGGCAAAGAGTGATTGTCAGTCATGTCTAAGAAGGCCCACAATGTTATTCAATCAGAAACCAAGGATAGATCAACAGGTCAGGAACAACTGACATTAATAAAGGAAGACTGGTGACACATAGTAATAATGCTCTAACTGATCATCAGAGAAACCGGTCACAAAGCAAGATGCAACCGGTGACTGGCAACAGGAACTAAGGAAAGGGTTCTATTGGTACAACTAGGAGAATGGATGGTGACAAGTCAAGGTTCTTACCTGTGCACAACCTAAGGAAATTAACCGAGGAAAGTCACAGTCGACAAATAGTTGTCTGACTCTTTGACCGGGATTTGTTGCACTAAATCTGGTAGACTTTGAGTTATCAAGATGATCGGTACAAGGCGCGATTGAAGGTTTTAATGCCGAAGTCTGTGGCATTAAAACATGAAGATATCTCTTGTGAAGGAAAGCTTTTGACATGCATCTGTTGTTTCCTTCATAAAGCAGAAAAAGCATGGCATGCATCAGATGTTCTCTCAGTGAATTGAGACTCCACTGGGTGATGGATCCGAAGGTGATCTTTAAACAGGTTGTGCATGTAAAATGCAGAAGCGCAAGAAGTCTATATATTCCTCTGCTTGACATGAATATAGTTCGCCTTCATTCTGCCAAAGAAAAGAGTGAACCTGTACGCTGAAGAAGCTACTAAGGTGAAGAGAGGAGAAGAAAGTAGAGTGTGCAAAGAAGCACAACAATCCAGGAGAATATACTTGCAGTGACCGTTGATGATTCTTAGTTGAATAGAACAACGATCTTATAAGGCTCAACAAAGCCATCATTAAAAGATCAAACCCTCTATTTCTCTCTAACAATTGCAATAGCAAAATCCTAGCATTTTGGGTGGACATTAACAGGCCCCCTTGTATTAAATCCCTTAACCAATGACATCTGTTTAGGTGTTCTAAAGTCCTCTAACCAGGCAGGTTCTAACAGACCTTATTTCTTAAATCCCTTAACCGGGTCGCATCTAATAGTGCGTTTGTAATTTTTTAACAAGGAAGGCTCCTTATAGGGCGCACTTCAGAAAAGTGCAAAATTTGTGAGGTTTACTCACATTGTGGTTTTCTCCCAATTTGGATTTCCACGTGATAAATCTGGTGTTGTTTATTGCTTGATTGTTTGATAGCTATTTCTATGATAGAATCTGCTTTGCTTACAGTTTTAGTTACATTATATCAGATTTGTTTTCAAGTTTTAGTGGGTGCCGATTCACCCCTCCCCTCTCAGCACCGGTTGGGACCGTCAATTGGTATCAGAGCCACTTTCCTTTTACAAAGCTTCTTAACTGCAATAGGAAAAAGATCAAATGATGAGGAAGGAAGGACGAAAGTTTTCTACGGAAAACTTCACTCTGTGGTGTAGCAAAATGAAGCTGTACATGAAAACCATCGGAGATCAATACTGGACTCATGTAATTCATGATTACACCGAACCCACCTGTACCTTGACATCGGATGAACAAAATATCAGCACAGAGCATACAACCGCAATGGATATGATAGAAAGCATGCTACTTGATCATGTCTATGCAGAGATTGAAAATCTGACAACTGCTCACAAGATGTGGGCTAAGCTACAAACAATAGACGGTGGTGACCCACATGTTCAAAGAGAAAAGGTAGAAAACCTTAGAGGCAAATATGATGATATGAAAATGAATGAAGGAGAAGATATTGAGCACTATAATAATAGAATCAAAGAAGTGATGAACTCCATCAAAAGCACTGGAGGAACATTGAGTGAGGAAGATGTGATAATTAAAATACTAGGAACGCTAAGGCCTCAATATGCTATCAAGATCTTAGCTATACAGGAGCTTAGATCAGTGACCACGGCTCAAGTCACTCTTGACTCTCTAATCGGTAAGTTGACTGCATTTGAATTGAGCAATTTTGATAATAGCTTACCCATGCAAGAAGATGCTTTTAAATCTTCTGTTAATACCTCTTCCACCAAGAAAGGAAGAGAAACCGGTAATAGTTCCACCTATAAGGTTGGAAGTTTTGTTGAAAATCTGCTCTCTGAAGAGATGGAGCAAGATGAGTTTGAAGGACTCATGGCAAGGATATTTCCAAGAGGAAAAGGGAAGTACAAAGGTAAACTTCCACTAAAATGCTTTTCTTGCAATAAGATAGGACACATTGCTGCAAGATGTCCAGATAATGAAAATAAAGAGAAGAGAAACCGATTCAAGAACAAAGCAAAGGAGTGCTACCTTGCGGAAGGAGTCACGGTCAATGAGTCTGAAGATTCTGAAGATGAAGAAATTGCCTTTGTTGCAATAAAAGAAGAAAGCCAAGTGATAAGTGAAATGACACTTGTCTCAAGATCTCATCAGCATGATGACTGGATCATTGACAATGGATGCACTCACCACATGACTGGTGATAAGAACAAGTTCATCGACCTAAAGCTCAATGATGGCGGATCGGTAACCTTTGGTAATAATGCTCCCTGTGCTATCAAAGGTAAAGGCTCAATTGCACTCGGCAATGAAGCTGTATGTGAGGATGTGTATTGGGTAGAAGGACTCAAGTACAATCTAATGAGTGTCGCTCAACTAAATAACAAGGGATACCTGTTGGAGTTCGGGCAATGTAATGTCCCCATTTTTAATAAATTATTTTTTATTAATTATTGGTCCCAGAATTTAAATAATATTATAAATGACCTTTAATTAATAAAAGGGGGCCCATTTTTATTATTATTGTTTGTAGGTGTTTGCCGTGTCGGCATTCTTTTGTAAACCCTCAGGAGTTTCTCCGAAGGGGTATTTATGAGCGGTATGTAGGATGTATTTTTCATGTTGAGATTTGATATTTTATTTGTATTTGCGAATTTCTGTTGGGATTCTGCTGGTTACCATTTTGGAGGTGAAAGATCCTCCCTATTTGGTTTATTGCAGTTTTGGTGGTTCACAACCACCCTAGTTTGCCATCGGAAATATCACTCCGATATTTAATTGTGCGCCAAATTTGTTGTGTTTGTTTGTTTCGGATTTGGCAAATTTGAAACACCATCTTTGGCATTAATATAACTTATGGTATTGTGGATACTTAGCATTCATTGTTCTAGTGTCTATAGCACTATTATTATTAAATCTGAATTACTTCTGGCATCGCTAGTGTTTTGGCGACCATCTACTTGGCATTTGTTCTTGTGATATCATTATTGAATCCTACAATAATATCATTGGTAACTGGCATTCATCGATCTGGTGTATCTCGCACAACATTGGTATAACTTCGTTAAACCACCCCAAAGGACAAAACGATTTGAACTGTGTGCTTCGAGGACTAAACAAACACATACTGTATGGCCTCCTCCCAGCCGTACGGCCTCAGGCAACATCGTACGACCTCCCCCAACCATACGACCTTAGGCAACAACACTGTATGACCTCCCAGCTGTACGACCTCAGGCAACAACATCGTACGACCTTCCAAACCGTACGGCCTTGGGGTGCAACACCGTACGGTCGACTAAACCGTACGGCCTTAGTCGTCAATCCACCGTACGGCTTCCTACATGTGGCCTGTGTTCTTTCCCACTGTACGGTCAAATCTTGCTACCGTACGCCACCTCTGCTTGCCACTCCGGGAACAATTACCCTACGGACACGACATTGCTGCATATTGAATATTATACGGTACATTTCTAGAGCAAGGAAGTTTGCCAGGGTCGGGACATTGCAGTGGTATCAGAGCTGGTGATCTTGCCAGCTTGTTGGGATGATTGAGAGATTTTGGGATTTGGATCACACTATGGCGCCCAGCAGTGATGGACAGTGGTGGTTGAAGGCACTACAAAGGATTGGCAAAGAGCTCAGCGAGGGTATTGATCTTCCATTAGATATATTGGAAGTATGTTTGTGTAAGGTGGACCAATTACCTTCAAGATTTATACAGAGGATCCTTTCTCCAATTAAGGATGCCTTAAGTCAACCTAGGCTTTTGAGACACCATGACAAGGAAATGAAGTTGGCAGCTGCAACATGTCTTAGTGAGATTTTGAGAATCTGGGCTCCTAGAGAACTGTATGATGACAACACCATGATAGAGATATTGCATTTGATCATTGATAGCTTTCAAAGTCTTGATGACTTCAGTGGTGACCCTTTTGGCAGGAGATCTACAATATTAGAGAATTGTGCAAATGTCAAAGTAAGTAACCTCCTCTTACATCTAGAGTTGCAAGACTTGATCCATGATATGTTTCATCACTTCTTGGTCATAATCAAGGAATGTCATGATAGTAAGGTTTCGGTTGCTATGGAGAGCCTTATGATTTTGTGCATTGAAGAGATGGATGAAATATCCCAACTTATCATATCTATGTTATGGGTTGTTCTTAATCTAGAATGTGTCCTATCTATGGCAGTGTGTAGATTAGTTAGTAATGTATTCAAGCACTGTGAAGAAAAACTAATATCTCATTTGCACAAGTGGGAGAAAGTAGATGACGACGATAAAGGTGATGCTTTACACGAGGCCCTGTCTGCCATCGAGGCTTTGTCCGCCGCCAAGGTTCTCTCTAACATGGTCGTCACTAAGACTCTCCTCTGTTGAGGCCTTGTTTGTCGCCGAGGTTGTGTCCGTCGTCAAGACTGTGTTTGCCACCAAGGATGTTTCTGTTGTCGAGGCTATGTTCGTCACCAAGGCTCTGTCTACTGTCGAGGCTCTGTCTGCCGTCGAGGCTGTGTTTTCCACCGAGACTGTGTCCGTTGCAGAGGCTTTGTTTGTTGTCGAGGCTTTGTCCATTTCCGAAGCCTTGTCTGTCGCTGAGGCTGTGTCCATTGCCGAGGCTGTGTTCGTTGTCGAGGCTCTGTCTGTTATCGAGGCTCTGTTCGTCATCGAGGCTCTGTCCATCGCCGAAGCTCTATCCTTCGCCGAGACTGTGTCCATCGCTGAGGATCTGTCTGTTGCCAAGGCTGTGTTTGTTGCCAAGGCTGTGTTCGTCGTCGAGGCTCTATTTGTCACCAAGACCCTGTTTGCCGCCGAGGCCTTGTCTCTTGTCACCGCCACCAAGGCTATGTCCGTTGCCGAGGCTCTGTCTACCGACAAGACCCTTTCTTTCGTCGAGGCTCTGTCCACCTCCAAGTTTCTCTTCATTGTGGTCGCTGTCAAGACTTTATCTGTCGTCAAGGCTTTGTCGGTTGCCATGGCTATGTTCGTCGCTGAGGCTCTGGCCGCCGTCGAGGTTCTCTCCGTCGCCATCACCACAAAGACTTTATCCACCGCCAAGGCTGTGTTTGTCGCCGAGACACTATTCGTCGTCGAGGCCTTGTCTACTGCCGAGGCTTTGTTTGCCACCAAGATTTCTTTCAGATCAAGATCCCCTTCAAATCGAGATCCCCTTCGGGTCGAGATTGCCTTCCAATCAAGACGCCCTTCGGGTTGAGATTGCCTTCAAGTCAAGATCTCCTTCGAGCAGAGATTGCCTTCGGATCGAGATTCCCTTCGGGCCGGGATTGCCTTCAAGTCGAGATCCCCTTCGGATTGAGATTGCCTGTAGATCGAGATTCCCTTTAGGCTGAGATTGTCTTCGGGTCAAGATCCCCTTCGGGTTGAGATTGCCTTCGGATCGAGATCCACTTCAGGCCAAGATTGCCTTCGGGTCGAGATTGCCTTCGGGTCGAGATTCCCTTCGGGCGGAGATTGCTTTCGGATCGAGATCCCCTTCGGGTCAAGATTGCTTTCGGGTCGAGATTGCTTTTGGATCGAGATCCCCTTCAGGCCAAGATTATCGTTGGGTCAAGATCCCCTTCGGACCGAGATTGCCTTCGTATTGAGATTCCCTTCCGGACGTCTAACAAAATTACCTCCGGGTAGAGATTGCCTTCAGAACATTACAGTGTTGTCAGCATCAACGTCTGTGTCTGTGCCCATACTAGAAGAGATTGTTGAACATGAGGGTGTGAAAGATTTCATGGGTTGGCGTTGTTGGGATCTTGGTGAAGGGCATGGCAATATTTATATCAGAGTGATGCAATTAAAGCTTAATGACGGTTTACTCATCCCATCTAAATCCAACTATGTGCATATGGTCCAAAAGCAGCACAGAGTTTTCAATGGATATTACTACCAATGTTCGCACTTGGCTTGAGATTTGAGCATCGATGAGTTTGATGTTTGGTTTGATTGGGATCCTGGTGACTCTGGGCATGGCAACAATTATATCAGAGTGGAGTAGCGGAAGCTTGATGGAGAGTTACTTTTCTTGCTTTCTTCCAAGCGCATGGTCATGTTGCGGCTTGAGGGTTCCAGTGGATACAGTTATCAGTGTCCGCACTTAGTTTGGAATCCTAGAGTATTGATGATGGATTGCTTGAGGGCAAGTAATCTTTGGGCGGCGAGGATTTGTAATATCCCCATTTTTAATAAGTTATTTTTTATTAATTATTGGTCTCAGAATTTAAATAATATTATAAATGGACCTTTAATTAATAAAAGGGGGCCCATTATTATTGTTACCAATTTTCACTACACAGTTCAAATTGGTAGATTTGTTATCAGCTCTAAGTATTCTAGTCGAAAGGGTTCATTTTTTTCTTTCATTTGGTCTGAGATTATGCTTGTGGTAAATTACAATTCAGTTTGGAGTTGCTGTTCAGTTTGAACTTCAAAGAAAAAATGTTATGAAAAACATGTTATCTGCTGTCCTAAATTTTTAGAATGAAGTGAAGGATTGCAAAAAAAAGGACAAAACATCTTTATTCATTTCATGTGTAAAGAAAGTTACAAGTTTACATCTGAATTACATTACAAAGAGATGAATGCAAGCTGAAGGTTCCACATAGGTTGTGGTAGCTGGTGAATCTCATGATACAATGCATACATAACTAAATGAATAGAAGCCAAGTCATAAGAAAGAGGCAAGGTAAGATTCCCCATTGCCTGGTTATGGAGGAAGGTCGAATCGGTAGAGCTGATGGAGGCCCAGGTCCCAAATCTTTGATATACCAGCAATAGAAAGAGTGGGTTAGTCCTGAGACTGTGCAATGGAGGATCTTGATCCTCATTCCAAATGAAAAGACTTCTATACATTCAGAAATGTGAAATATGCATAAAAGAGAAAAGGAGCATTTAAAGAAGCAAGCTGAAGCCAGATGTTTTATACTAATGATTTTGTTCCATTGTGCAGATACAGGGTATGAAATCAGATAAAAGTATCAAAGGGACATATGTTTCCAATATGAAACCTTTTACTATCAGTTTGAAATCAAGTTTTCAATATATGTACTGCTGCAATTAACCATAACAGAGGTATAAAATAATGTGCCAATGCATTTCAGATTAAGAAAGCATTGCGGAAGCATCAAAGGGACATATGTTTGTTTATGTGAAACCTTTTGCTTAAGTATTGCGAGTAGAAGTGCATATGTAATCAACAAAGCAGCAGCAGATAGAAATGTTCAGCCAAGAGGAAATAATCAAGTACAGAAGTAGAAATGCATATCAAAAAATGTGATGCCATATTATCCACGATGTAAGCAGCTATAGAGACAAAGAAAGCACAACATTCTTTCAAGTTACCTACAGGAAGCTTACAGCTATGTGGCTGAAAGCAGAAATCAAAAGAGATGCCCAGATATGTCAAAGAAGTCATGAGCATTGAAGTAGATGCTGGGAGAAAAATACACAGCAAAGATATTCATAAAATTCCTCATTCAATATGCAAAAAACTAAAGATGAGAAACTCAGAAATGATGGCGGCATCTTTTGAGCTCAAAGGATGAAGAAAATATCTACAGCGAAAGGCTTGAATGCTTCAGCAATTATGGTGTTTGCAGCAGCAGAGACTCATTTTTATTCCATTTACTTCCAGCTCAAACCATCATTCATCCATGGCGGCCAAAAGATCTCCAGCAAAAAACTTTATCTTCCCCTCAAACCCTCACTCCAAGCTCTTCACAGCAAGAGCCAAAGTTTTAAAAATGAAATGTTTTTATTAGGTTTGAAAATGCTTCTATTTCCCTTGCCAAGATGAAAGGCTAAAGCCTTTCATTTTAATAAAAATCTTGACTTAGAAAGCCCGTGGGCTATGCAAAAGGCTTTAATGTCTTACTAAAATACTTTAATGATATTCAATAATATTTATTAAATAATATAATATATATTATTTAATAAATATTGTTTAAAAATTTAGTATTATTAAATAATATATATTATATTATTTAATAAAAGTTGATTGAATATCGTTAAATTATTTTAATTTGATTGTAATTAATATTCATTACATGTTAATTTATAAAACATGTAATAAATATTAAATTTTAAGATGCACAAAATGGAATAGGCTTTTAGAAGTAGAAAATAAATATATTATTTTGTATTGTTTAAAAATAATTATTAAATAATTCATAGTTCAGTATTTTAAACAAATTAATTATATTAACAATATTACTAAGTGGTTTAAATATCACTTAATAAATATTATTAATATAATTAAAATTTACTAAAATAGTAAACTATAAACTACGTAATAATTATCATTAATTTAATAAAAGTATTTAATATTTTATAATTCATTTATTTAAATGAATTATAAATCATTTAATAACAAAGGTACAAAATAGGATATTTATATTTTATTTTTAAAAGTCTAAAAGAGATATTATTGCAAAAAGCCAAGACAAGTTGCAGCTGAGTCATGAAGATGGGATTGCAAATCAGATGGAGTTTTACTATATAGGGGATATTTTTGAGGGATAAGTATGACTTTTGAAGAGTCATTATGATAAAGCTGGTAGAGGATGACTTTTGGAGCACTTATGTGTCTTTTTACAGCTGTTTGAGGGTCACAAAAAATGCCTTGAAACCTGAATCCGACCCAAGATATTTTCAGACCCTCATGAATGAGGCAAGTTGGCAAAAGGCATAAATATGAGTTTCAAGCTCATTTGTAAGCAGTTCTTTTTCCCCTTTGGCTTGTTGTTATGTAACTGTCTAAGTTCTTGACAGAAGTTAATGGAGTTTTTCTACAACTCATTTTTGAGTTATATGCAGATTTGTAATACCTTGGGGCAGTAATACATAAGCTTATACCTTCTCATTTTCTATATCTGTGTTTCCCTATGTTAATGCTTTTTCTTGTGATGAATCTTGTCCTTGAAATCAGTATGGCATGTTGGTACCTCTTGCAGAAATATACATGTATTTTGCAGCTTGTGAGTTGAGCTAATTGTAGGATCAGTCTCAAGCTGTGAGGAAGAATCTTTTCTCCTTCTAGGATGGTTGTTATTTAGCCTTCTTGCAAAATGATGATGCAAAGATTATGTTAGTGAGTTGTGTATGGAAGCTTTTATTTCTGGTTTTATTGTGTGTTCAGGTATCTGTGTATGTCTCAGAAGAATCATCCTGGTGCATCACCTTAGGAGTAGATTTTAGTTTATGTTTCCTTCTCCCCCTTTTCTCTGCAAAGCAGCTTAGTTTAGGTGTTTTTAAGGTGAAGTATCTTATAGGAGCTGGCCTAGAATCCGGAGATTCACTCCAACTGTAGGAGACCCACATCCTAGGAGTGTTTCCATGTTTCTCCAGAAGGCTAGATTCTGGCAATCTAGCAGGGTGCATTTTTGAGAGATAACAATTATTATTATTGTCCGTAGGTGTTTGCCGTGTCGGCATTCTTTTGTAAACCCTCGGGAGTTTCTCCAAAGGGGTATTTATGAGCGGCGTGTAGGATGTATTTTTCATGTTGAGATTTGATATTTTATTTGTATTTGCGAATTCCTGTTGGGATTCTGCTGGCTGCCATTTCGGAGGTGAAAGATCCTCCCTATTTGGTTTATTGCAGTTTTGGTGGTTCACAACCACCCTAGTCTGCCGTCGGGAATATAACAAAGCAGCAAAATTGGATGCAATGGAGATAAACAAAGACGCTTTGAAGAAACATATATCATCATTTCGATATTGACTTACCTTGTAGTTCAAGGCTTGAAAGCTTTACACTAGGAGGTGAAAGATGGGATGTAGATTGTATTTGATTGTTTGTTTTCATTTTTATATATCAACATATGTGAATAGTTATAATGTTGTTATATATTTATTATTCGTAGTTTTGTTGTATTATAGTGTATTGTTCAACTTTGAAACTATGAAATTTCAAAATTTGAGAGCTTGAGATCATGTGACAAGTAATGTTTGAATTATGATATATTGAGAGTCAAATTAGACTTTTATGTTTTCTAAATGCATTAATTTCTTTTTTTTTGTTTTCATAAGTTTTTTTTGGTCGAGTTCATAAGTATATTCTGAGTTTTTCGCTGAGTTCCAAGTTCGAGTCAAAATTCTGGGCTGCCGAGTCGAGTCCAAGTCCATGTCTCCAAACTATGGTTTCAGACATCTTGTAGTGCCTTGTAGGATCTTCAGACCCATCCCTCGTGAACTTAGCAAGTTCCTTTCGTTCCATGTTTGGACTCAGAGGGGATTCACCATATTTCTCACCTTCTTTCCATGTTCGGACTTTAGTGGCTCAATGTTTGAGCTTAGGAACAGTGAGATTAATAAAAATGCGCATAAGATTTCTATTTTATTGGGTAATAATCTCAATGCCATTGAGAGTTTGATAACTGTGCATATAAACTGAGAAACTACAACGCCAGAATTGTTTTCCATAGTTATTGAAGGCAAATTTAATAACTATAATAACCACTTCTGTTTGAGCAGAGGTAGTTGCAATTTTAAATAAATTGCTTAAGCCAATTATGTCTGCTATTGAATATTCAAAATAATATCTAATCTGTCTTAACTACTACTTCCTCAATTTCCAATTTATACTTAATCAAAACAGAGATTGGTGAAAGGTATAAAACTGTCTTATATGCTGTCCAGAAAGTTCCTAAGGTATACTATTAAAGCTAATGTTTTTCAAATACTATGTGTTTGATAGCTTTAAAGGTGCATATTATTATTCTTAAGAACTAATAAAACTTTAGACCTGGGTTCTCTTCATTAAGGGACCTTGAACATCTTTCTTGAGCTTTTTTGTCAAATTCCAAAGGATTTTGTAGGTTGAAAAGAAAACAAAGTTTTAACTTAGAGGATTTATAGCAGTAACTAAAATACACGTGTTTCTGAGATGTATCTCCAAAAAAGATGCCAATGTCAAGGAGCTTCTCTTATAGCAGAGTGATTCTTTGTGCATAGCTATTCACGTTCAACTGCAGCTGCTATATTAACCACAGTTGAAAAGCTTGGACTTGGAAATAACTTGGCAGACCGAAAAAATTTAAAAACTCGGGATTCGGAAAAAATTTGGCGAAAAAGTCAGCAATAACTCAGGAAATCTACCGAATATTTGAAAATACTTATTTTTTTAAAATATTATTGAAAAACACATAAATACCGAGTTAGTAGAACATAGATACTGAATTTGGGTTTATCAACTTATAATAAACCCATTTACTTTCTACTCATTCATAATTGAAGACTTCTAGAGAAGTCACCCATCTTTATACTATTCCAACTCAAACACACTTAAATGTGAAATTTCCCTGAAAATTCAAATCCATTAACATAAAATAAACTTATTTACTATAATTTCATCTCTTTAACAATTTATATATTTGCTTTCCATGATTTTTTTAAGCTGTTTTATTTTTATTCCAATGAGAAAAAAATGAATTTTTGAAGTTGATATCCTGTCTAGTTACTGGGCAATAATATTGAGAATTTATTGAGTTATAGATATGAAGTATCATTATTGAAATTCATGAGCACATATTATCTAAATGTGATAAAATCAATTTGTTTTGCCAATAGTTAAAAATAGATAGTTTCCATAAACTCAACATTACCACAGAATTTAATATTAGAAAATCTCAAACACTGATTATTTGAAGAAGCAAAGAGTAATAGCATATTTAAAATAATATCACCTATATAATAAAAATTAATAAGAAGATTATAGAAAATAAAATTCTACATAAATAAATTTGAGATAGATGAAATGTGAACAACAAACAACTCATGCTACCTACTCATAATGTGCATATTATAGAAATAAAAATGATAGAACCACTCAGACTATAAAATCATGTTATTCCAAAAAAACAAAGTTCATCCAAGAAATGCTAACTAATAAATTTGAATGAGCTGAATTTAAAGGAGTTAAAAACATAAAAGCAATTATTAAAGGAAAACATTTGACACAATTTGTTTTTACCTAGAGTATAGAGAAACGATGGGAAAAAGTAAATGGCTATAGTTGAATACATCATGGAATTGAATACATGATTCCAAATGGGGAAACCTAAATGTGTGTCATTTGCTTTCCGTCATCGCTGTCGTGACCCTTGAATACTTGCGAGTCCTACAATTACTTGCATGGTCTTTAATCCATGATAATATCAATTGCATGCAAGGATCATGTCTGTTTTATTAAATTTAGATTCCAATATTCAGCTCATGGGAGCATCTCTTTGAGACCAATACAATCTCTTGCAAGCACTTAATAGAGACTAATATAAGGTCCTTGTGAGCAAACACAGTAGAAATCACCCATAGAAGACTAAGAGTCATTACCTAGAAATCCACTATTAGAACTACATTTAGATTTGAAGCTATTGAAGAACAAGAGTCATAACATAGAACTCCAGATTAGATTTCCCCATGAGAATTTGTACTTGGGTCTCCATAGTGAAAATCCAAGACTTAAACGGCTTAAGCTCAACACTTGAATGAATTTTTCTTTTTATGAAATTAGTATGTTTAATGATATTTATTTATTTTCTGTTTCCCTTTTGGATCTTGAATTGACAATTTGTTTGTGGATTCAGGATTTTTAAATCTTGGATATTCTACTCCATTTCTCTCTCTAGGATCTTCATATATGTATTCCTCTCTCAGTACTGCTAAAGGAGCTGTTATTGCTGTGGGTGAAGAGATTGCTGCTTCAGGCCTTCCATCTGCAGTCTCTCCCTTGGTTTTTGTCTTCACAGGTTCAGGAAATGGTAAACAATGCTACTTTCTACTCTATTATTTTTTCTCTGTGGCTTATTGCATTTATATTTACTTGTGCACCATCTTTATCTTGAAGAACTACCTAGTGTGTTTCATCTTTCTGTATAAAACTTTTCTAAGATTTTTTTCTATTTTTTGTGATTTTCTTCTTACAGTCTCACAGGGTGCACAGGAGATTTTACGACTTCTCCCTCATACTTTTGTGGATCCATCTAAGCTTCCAGAACTCATAACATCAACAAAATATGTACACTTTTCATCTCATACTGGTTATTTTTATTTTGTTAATTTTGAAACTAACTGGAAGAATTCTGTTATAACAAGGTGAACAATGAAATAGACATTTGTATTTTATTTTTAATTGGAAAATGAAAAGCTTAGTTTGAACTTCCATAGTTGCAAAAGATAGCCTTGAAGAACCTGAACTAAAGAACAATAAAACTGTCAGGCTCTCAATACATCTTAAAATACTAGATAATAAAGAAAAGAGACAATAGGGTTAAAAGGAATGCATACACAAACCCTTAAGCCAGGCAAAAAATGAGATTCTGCATGAAGAACCCTGGGAGATAAATGGGCATGTAACAAACATAAAACAAAATGTTTGATTGCCCATAGGCCTATAAAAGCACCCAATAAGAATGGACATAAGTATATTTATTAGTAATGTCCATGAGTGACAAAAGTTAGAACTTAGATCAATGAGACTCGAGAATACATCATTTTACAGTAGATCTAGAATAAACAAACATACTGCGCCTAAGGAATCTCATTCTAGTATTGATAAAGATATTAAGGCAAGTATTATATGAACATATTAAAGGCAATGTTGGTTGAACAAATCAAATGTAAGTGCAAATAATACTGGTGTGATTGTTTACCATCCATGTAGTTAAGCTCACTTAGGTTATTTAGTTTTTTCCTAAGTTGGGCTTATTAGTTATTTTCCTTATTTTAATAATTAGGAAATTTGAAAACGTAACTTATTCTTAATTAAGTATTTAATATTATATTAATGGCCATTTAGGCATATTTAGTTTATTAGTTAGTTTTTAGATAACATAGAAACTTTTCTGTTAGCCTTTTTGAAAGTTTCTATTTTGTTCTTAGTTATTCTCTATATAAGGAGACAACGTCTCCATTTGTAATCACTCGTTTATGTATAATGAAATATTCTAACATGGTATCAGAGTGGGTTTGGGTCTAACTCCCTCATGGGAGGCCCAGGGTTATGTGGATTGCATGTACTTGCATGTGCTTTTTGTGAGTTGTGTGTTGCTTGCATGTGCTGTTTTCCGCATGAAGTGTTTTCTTGTTTTACCATGTGATGAAGTTTGGTCATTTTCTATGTATTTTACCATGCGAAGTTTGGTGTTTCGCCAAGTGAAAGTTTATGTGATTGGCTGTTTTGTTTGTGGCAGCTGCAACCTATTTTTTGCAATGCTAGGGTTTTGCATGATTTTGTCCTAAAATTTATGGTGGTGGTTTTTTCATTTTTTTCCATAAAAAATCATGGTGGTGGGTTTTCTGATTTTTTCTCCACAAAAAATCATGGTGGTGAGTTTTTTAATTTTTGTTTCCAAAAGAAATTCAGTTGGGTTTTAATAATTTTGTCCTAAAAAATTATATTGTGGGTTTTCATAATTTTTTCCTTCAAAATTCTGGGAGGGTTTTATAATTTTTGTCCATAAAAAAATTATTGTGGGTTTTTTGTGACTTTTTGCCTTAAAAATCATTTTGTAAAGGGTTTCACTGTTTTACCTAAAAAAAAAAGTTTTGTATTACAATCCGTGTCTTGGATTTCGTGTTCAGATAAGAAGGGGGCAGCCTTCTGTAATGTCCCCTCCTAAGTGAGGACTCAGTCATTACCAGTTTTAACTTAATTTAATAATCTTTCATGACTAAGCTAAATTGTCAGTAAATCAACATCAATAATAATACAAGAAAACTGGTACTTTATTAATGACTTAAGAAATTGACTATCTTTGATCCATATTATAGGGCTGATCTTATTATTACTTCAGTTCTCGAGAAGGGAGAAGACATTGGAGGCAACCCAAAGTGCTTAGAGACCATTGATAGGCTCCATCAAAGTTTATAGATCCGAGCCCTCCCTTGAGACTTTTGCCCTCAAGGATTAGAGGGTCGCTGATCCCTATCCTATCTTGGGAGCTATCCTATTGGATTTAGACTGCCCCTCTTTGGAAGCCTCAGCCCTTCCCCTCTCATATACCAAAGTAGCAATAAGATTTGAGTCTAAAATATCTTAGAATCTCATTACTATAATTCAGATTTTATTCTTCTTAATATATGCTCACATGTATCTATATATATATCTATATATAATTTTTATTTTTATTTATTATTAACATACTTATATATAATCACAATCTCTTATATATATTGTATATATAACATAACTTATCTATATAGATCATCTATCTGATTTCACTGTTATATATATATTCTGATTTCCATATTACCAATATATATATTTATAGATCCCTTATTCCCAATCATATTTTGTAGACCAGTATTGATCTATATATAATTTATATTATACCAGTGAAACCCGGGGACGTACACCCGGCCTAAAACCCCGGAGTACCTGGTGTGGGGACATCCCCGGGACGGGTACTTGGAGTACCCAAGTACCCCCGTCGCCGCCCAAGCGTCGCCGCACCCCGGCCGCACCCGCCGCCGCATCGCTTGGGTGCTTGGGGATGTTTGGGGTACTTGGGTGATTGGGTGCTTCATCCACTCTGTTAAGAGGAACAAACTTACCTCTAAGAGAGTAGAGAAGCACGTGTACAAAGAGAGCCCAACAACACGATGGGATGTAGAGCTAGAGGATCCATCTCATATTGATGAGGACGAGATTGCAGCAGAAACAGATGTAGGGTTGGTGCCTGCCAGCACTAAAATATTTTACACTATCCTTCTATCAATCTTATAATCCATACTGTATATATTTTATATCCTATTTCTTTCGTTCTGTGCAACCTGTCCTAAGATCTATTTACCTCTCAGGCGGAAGATTTTATTATTCCCTCTCTCTATATCCCTATGGCCATGTAATAATCTTTGTATTTAACAAGACTCAATGTAGTGTATATTTATCATCACTCTCTAATACATCCTTTCATTAATACCCATATACTTAATTCTTCATATTCGATCCTCCTTTGATATCTTCTTTAGGATCAGATATAATATACTAAACTGATTTGTTCCTTTCTTCTCTCCCTCTCTGTGTTTCCAAGGAATGGTTTGGTATTAAATATATACCCTACATGAGGTACCATGTTGCATTGTTCGAGGAAAGAGATAGGTCTCTTCCAAATTAGATCATTGTATCTCTTCATGGTTAACGATTATTTGTTAGTGTTGCTTAATTTCTTAAATAAGAATGATAAATATATACATAAATTCAATTAATCAATTATTAATGTCTAGTTGATATATTCAATTAATATATATATTTATTATAGACAAGGGTTATTAGACCTTCTTTGTATTTGTGACCAAAAGACATTGTGTCTTCTGCAGGGTAGTTAGTAAAATGACCATTAAGGGAGAGTAACAAAGTATTTAAAATTATATTAATGGTCATTTAGGCATATTTAGTTTATTAGCTAGTTTTAGATAACATAGAAACTTTCCTATTAGCCTTTTAGAAAGTTTTTGTTTTGTTCTTAGTTATTCTCTATATAAAGAGACTGTCTCCATTTGTAATCACTCATTTATGTATAATGAAATATTGTAACAATTCTACAAGCTAATCAATCACATCCAGTATTTATTCCTCTTGTTTCTAGGATGTGTATGTATGAATATTATCATATATTTCCAGTTTATACCACTTTGAGGGGCTTACTTAGAAGCTTGCTAATGTAATGTAATATGAGGATTTCTCTCACTTGAATATAGTTTTATAGCACATTGGTTTTTGTTTATATTAATTTGTTACACCAATATAATCCTGGGCCCTTTTTTTGAGTAGGTTATGTTCTTGTGTGTTATGGCATGGCTTGAGAGTCCTTGCCATCTTTCAACGCTTTCGCAAACCTAACTTCATTGAGAAATAGCTATCTATACTTGAAAAAGTCAAAAAATTGCTGAAGATTTCATGATTTTTGAACTTTGACTCCATTATCGCCCTCCAAAGGTTTGTACATGAACTAGTGAACAATACAGATGGGGTATACCACCAAGAAAGTGCCAAGAGAGCTGTAAAAAATCATGTTAATACTATGTTAGTGTCACATCCTTGTATAATAACATCTCATGTGGGGCATTGTGTGGTAAAAAAAACCAATTAATCAAGAGGGCATTTCAATTTAATACACCATGAAGGGGGACAAACATGGTTGGCAGAAAAAGAATGAGGGAATAAAGATAGAGTAAATAAAAAGACATGTGCGCCAAATGAAAGGTATGGGTAGCCTTCACTGCATTAAAGAGTGTCTTTCTGTGGAGTAACATGGGTGCATTTCTTGAAAAGGCTTTAGAAAATTTCAAGAAAATGTAGTGTGAGGCATAATCCAAACTCAACATTTGTCAGTGCCCTCCCTGCCTACATCAAAAGGAAAGTGGTTGAATAGGCCAAAGATGTCCTTCACATTGGACTTGTGAACGCTTTTAATAGTAGCATGTTTCTCTATTACTTTTGGGAACAAGTTTGTCAAATGAATTGTTGGCCTCCCTCATATTCTTCTTCACACCTTGAACATCCGAACAGCCAAGGAGAGGAAATATGTCAAAGGGTATTAAAAGAGAGAAGAATTCAGAAATGTGTGATGAGTGATGAGGAAGAAGGGTGGAGAGATGTGATCTCATGAAAGGCAAAGATGATTCTTGAGAAAACCACTTTACTAAACAAATAGAAGGAAAAAGGTGATTAGAATGTTAAAGGGTGATTTTACATTCTCTTAAGAGGCTATGCATGGAGCTTCCGAGAGAATGAGAAGGCGTGGCTATCATTTTGATGGCCAATGCGATTGTGATTGTTCAATGTCATAGTTAGATTGAGAATTTTAAAGGTGAGTTTTCTTGTTAGTATTTCAATGACTTTTGAACTTTTGAAACAACTTCTTTACTATTTGACACCCTTTTA
The DNA here is from genome assembly GCA_027943335.1 of Chamaecyparis obtusa. NCBI lineage: Eukaryota > Viridiplantae > Streptophyta > Pinopsida > Cupressales > Cupressaceae > Chamaecyparis > Chamaecyparis obtusa. The sequence goes on from BSBK01001665.1 coordinate 1,514,431, forward strand.
TATTGTGCAAAATTATTATGTTTGCTAACAAACTAGGATCAAAGACTCCATTAAAACATTTATATATGAATTTTACCCTATTAATAACAATGATATAATACAGAGGACTTGATTAGTTTACTCTAAACTATTGAAATAATATTGTAATGTTTCTAATGGTAATTTTTTAGTGAGTTTAGTTTTATTAGTTAGTTTCTATTTTCGTATTCATTTAGCAATTGTGTAATGTCCCCGTGTTAGTATTTTCCAGATTCTACTTAGGATTATTTCAATCTAGAGGTCTAACAAAACTAAGCACATGGTGCAATAAGATAGATTCAGAGCAAGGAGAGATAGTACCCGGATAATCTTCAGATCTGATCCTTCTAAGTATTTAGGGATTCCAAGATGTCTTCAATCTGATGTTTACTTGGACCTAAGATCAGATCAAAGCCAATGTAATTCTGCCTTGAGATCTGCTCCAGTATTGCTCCTCTTAGACCAGAATTTGCATTTAGATCTGCTGCTATTAGGGCAGAGATGTCTTGGACCCAAGAATGAATTCTCTGCTGCCCTTAAGGAATTCGCTGTTGCTGCTGCCTTAGACAATTCAGTGCTGCTGCTGCTGCCTCTTTTAGTGATTCTTGGGAGAAGAAGCACGTTATGTCTTGGGTGTTCTCTCAAGAATCATCCTCCTATATGTTGGAGACAAGGGAGAATGCCAAGAGGGCTGACTTGAATGATTAATTCAAGAAAGCTGACTCAAGGGCCCAAACAAATAATTCAATGCTAAAATCGAATTCAATAAACAATAGATATTAAATATATTACATATTTAATATCATTATTTATATATCAATATTATGCTCTTTAACAATTAAATATATTGTATGGTACACTTGATATTTGCTGTCAAGGCCATAATCTTAACACCCCGTTTTAGCAATAGTTTGGAGGATGTTGTTGTTAGTTCATCATCGTGATCCTCGTGAGCTGACAGATGGTTTAGAGGGTCTCTTTGATAGATTTACTATTTATAGTAAGTCTATTTTTGTCAAGTTTCTATTTCTGGCAAGGCAGTTCAGACACAAGATGTTGTTGGTCAGTTGGTTTTAGCTTCATCACCTTGCATATGGAATTATTAAATTAAACTCTACTTAATTGTAATAATTTGGTTATTATTTGCTATATTTCAATGGTATGAAGTTGACGATTCGTTAGTGAAAAGTTTGTACTTGAAGATTTGGCAAAGTGTGTGGTTGAAGGAATTGTTTCACCTTGTTTTATATAAGCCATAAGGAATTCGATTTCCTCATCTTTTGCCATTATCTTTTGTTGAAGAAGTCAGTTTGCTGAGGAGTTCGTATTGCTAGAGTGAGGGTTAGGGTTCGATTCTTTGGAGAAATGTTCACTTCTCACAAAGAAGATTGTACACTTTGAATTGTCAGCTATGGCAATGAATTGTGTGTGTGTTACAAATGTCGTACGTTTTCTTCCTAAACCATGATTGACAGGGAACTTGCGTTTCTCTTATATGTTGGCATGTGTTGGTTAAGGAGCTGTCTACATTGCTTAACGTCATTGTAGAGATGGGAACCGTATTGGATTTTACAGTATGTTCTTAGGATGCTGCATCAACCTCAAACGGTTGGAGAATGATGCCGTGGTGGCTGCAATTTATCTCCAAGTTGACGTTTTCAGTCTTGATTATTTTGGAATCGATTTAATAAGGTGCCAATTACATTTAAATCCTGCTCATTTGGAATTTATGCACTGTATTGTTATCTTTCAAAGCAAAGAATTACGTTTATTTGCCGTTAACAATTATTTCCAGCACTTGTTTTCTAAAATACAAAAAAAAAATATAAATATAAATTTTCAAAAAACAAAAACAAAAAGGAATTAGCAGAATTATCAAAAAGAGATCATAGTTGCAGCAAAGAGCTGGTTTCGCTCTTTACAGTGGTCTCAGAACATTGATCTTGCTAGCCTGTAGACTTTGGGTCCAGCTATGGCAGACAGATTTATACCTGGTATACATTATACCCATAGGGGTAAAGCTTCACCACCTCTAGAGGGTAGTGAACAAGGTCCACAGGTTGATCATACAGGTGACAGGAATAGAGATAACCTTGGGAATGATGTTGACGGGGAAGCCATAGATGCTTTTAGAAACTTAGTAGATGGACAACATCATGTTGCAAATGTGCTGCAACAATTATCTGACACCTTGCAGCGCATGACTCTACCTGAAGATCATGGCAGAGATAAGGGCACTTGGAGTGCATCATTGAGTTCTCATAGATCCAGGATTGAGGACAGATAGGAGTTCAAAACCGATCCTATAGGCACACGTGATAGGCCTTTACACCCCACCTTCTTGAGACCTGAGGTGGATACAATTAGCATTGATATTGAGCCAGCTCCTTTTGTTGATGACATGGATGCTCACTTTGCAGAGTGGGATGCTTTGCCTGAAGCCATCAAGAGAAATCTGAGCTTTGATAGATTTTTGACACAGAAAAGGGAACATTGCAGAGATAGGCTGGTCCAGACACCAGACAGAGACCTAGACAGAATGATCTTAAATAGGCAACCAACAAACTCACTTTGACTCACTTTCATGGGAGTGGGATAATGACAGCCAAAGCTTGGGTTCACAAGCTGGATACATATCTGTCATTACGTCCTATGTCTGAAGAGGACGCTATCCGGTTTGCTGTATTACATCTTGATGGAATTGCTCATGATTGGTGGTACCATGGTCTTGTTTCATTACATCATGATCAGATAGGGACTTATCAGGAGTTTGTGGACAACTTGGTGGAGAGATTTGACAGGAAGGACCCTGAGTCCTATTTTCATGAGCTAGCACAACTCAAGCAGTTTGGTAGTTTGGAGGCCTTCATCAGTGAGTTTCAGAATGTTTCAGTCATGGTGTATGATATTTTTGAGAGGAGACATGTTATGTTGTTTATAGAGGGATTAGTTGAACCTCTCAGGGGTTGGGTTAAGTCTTTTGACCCTCATTACTTGCAATCAGCCATGAAAAAAGAAAGAGACTTGGAGTTTTCAGCTCCACGCATTCGGTTTCCTCCAAAACCATCAAGTTCTTCATTTGACAATAGTGCTGCTCCTAAAAGGATGGAAGGATCAGATTGTAAAATACCCTTGTCAAGGCCTCTTGATCAGGAAAATCTTAATGATTTGAGGAGGAAAAGACTATGTTTTTATTGTAGGGGTCCTTATGATGAAAAGCATGAATGTCCCTTAAAGCCTAAGAGAAGAAATAGGCTTATGGAATGGTTTTATGAAGATGAACATAGTTCTGATGTTGCAGGGCAGAAAGGTGAGTGTGATGTTACTAAAGAAAAAAAGGCTGATGAAGATCCCAAACTTAAGGTGGTTTATCTTTCTAGCATGTAGAAAGAGGGATCCTTCAGATTATGTGGACTTTTAGCAGGGCAGTGAGTTATTGCCTTATTGGATATAGGTGCTACGCATTATTTTATAGATTCACAATTGGTATCCAGGAGAGGCTTACAGACTGAGGAATTTGAAGGTATTAGTGTTAAGGTAGCTGATGGTTACATGCTTAAGTGTGACAAGATGATCCCAGATTTGCCCTTGAGGTTAAACAATTATGACTTCAAATCTGATTTTTATGTGGTTGATATGGGAGGCACAAAATTGGTGTTAGGTATGAGCTGGTTACATTCTATTGAAGCTTTCTATCTCATCCTTAAGGACATGGAGATGAGATTTGAAGTGGATGGAAAGAAACATATTCTTAAAGCAATTAAAGAGGAGAACTTAAAGTCTATTACACTTAGACGTATGCAACACTTAATTAGTCATGATGCAGTGGAGTGGGCAATTGTTACCCACACTTGAGGAGGTAGGAAAACCAGCTTACCATCCTGATATTCAGGAACTTAGAATTAAACAATCTAAAGTGTTTAGTGATTTACCACATGACAGACCACCTGACAGGGGCATAGAGCACATCGGTGAGTTAGAGGAGGGCACTAAGCCCATTATGATTACCCCTTACCGGCATCCCAAGCGACTGAAAGATGAGATTGAGAAGAATATTTAGGAGCTGCTTTCTATGGGACATATCAGGCTGAGTAAGTCTCCTTTTGCTTCATCAGTTGTGTTGGTGAAGAAAAAAGATGGTACACTCAGGATGTGTATGATTATAGGAGGTTGAATCGTAAAATGATTAAAAATAGGTATCCTATTCTTTGCATTGATGAACTGATTGATGAGTTGCATGGCAGCCTTCTTCTCTAAGACAGATTTGAGATCTAGGTATCACCATATTAGAGTTCGGGAGGAAATAGAGAAGACAACCTTTCGATGTCATTGTGGGCACTTAGAGTTTTTAGTCATGCCATTTGGGTTGACTAATGCTCCGGCCACTTTCTAGTCTACTATGAATAGGGTCTTTCAAAGTCAGTTGAGGAAGTTTGTTTTGGTCTTCTTTGATGATATGTTGGTTTACAACAGGACGTGGGAGGACCACTTGGCTCATTTGGATACTGTGTTGGGTGTTTTGGATAGGGCTTCTTTGTACGCCAAGGAGTCTAAATGTGGTTTGGGAATGACTAAGTTGTTGTACCTTGGTAATATTATCAGTGTGGATGGAGTTCACATGGATCCTGATAAGGTTCATGCTATTCTAGATTGGCCTACACCGGGGAGTTTGACACAACTCAGAGGGTTTATTGGTTTGTGTTCCTTTTACCGCAGATTTGTTGCAGGTTTCTCACGACATGCATCTCCCCTTATTGACTTGACTTGTAAGGGTTATTTTGAGTCGACTCCTCAGACACAAGAGTGTTTTGAGAAGTTCAAGTTGATTATGACATCATGTCCAGTCCTAGCAATGCCAAACTTCTCTAGACCGTTTGATTTGCATTGTGATGCTTCTGGAGAGGGCATTGGAGCTGTACTTTCCCAAGATTGTCACCCCATTGTTTTTAAGAGTAGGAAGCTCAGGGGTCCTAAGAGGGCTTTCAGTGTGTATGACAAGGAAATGTTATCCATAATGCATTCTTTGGTTAAATTGAGGTAGTACCTGGTGGGTAGAAATTTTTGTATTAAAACTGATCATAATAGCCTGAAATATTTCCTTGGACAACGTGATTTGAATGAGAGACAATAGAAGTGGGTCAACAAGCTTCAGTCTTATGATTTTGATATTTCATATATCAAAGGGACACAGAACGTGGTTGCTGATGCACTATCTAGGAGGCCACACTTGTGTGCTATGACAAAGATTACTGAGGATTGGAGACATTTGATTATTATTGAGTATGCTAGGAATCAGTGGGCCTCTGATTTTATTGATGGAACCATTCAGGATAGAAGGTATTCCCTTGTGAATGAGTTGATCATTTACAAGGAGAGGGTGTTTTTGGTTCCAGGATTGAGTGTTACACAACTAGTGTTGAGAGCTTTCCATGATTCTCCTTAGCTGGTCACCCGGGTTTTTTTAAGACTTATAGACAAGTGCGAGAGCGTTTTACATGGAAGGGTCTCAAGCATGATGTGTAGAGATATGTTAGAGAGTGTTCTGTTTGCCAGTAGAATAAGGAGCATACATATCCAACTGGATTACTGGAGCCTCTTCCCATTCCTGAGCGGAAGTGGGAAAGTATTTCTATGGATTTCATTGTGGGCCTGCCTAAGGCCCAAGGCAGGGATTGTATCTATGTGGTAGTGGACCGGCTTACGAAATTTTTTTATTTCTTTCAGATCACTAATACTTTTTCAGCAGTACAGGTTGCTGAGTTCTTTTTTCGGGAGGTTTTCAGGTTACATGGTTTGCCTCGGAATATTGTGAGTGACCGGGTTAGTCGTTTTATGATTCACTTCTAGCAGGAGTTGTTCAGACTATGTGGTACGAAGCTGACTCCTAGTACCAGTTACCACTCGCAGACCGATGGTCAAACAAAAATTGTTAATAAATGGGTGGAAGGCTATCTCCAAAATTGTGTATCTGCTCAATAGAAGACATGGGTGAAGTGGATCTTGTGTGAGAACCCTTATAATTCCACTCACCATATGTCTATTTGTATGACACCTTTCAAAGCCCTGTATGGCTATGATCTACCTAGTTTCTTGGATCTAATGTTCAGTGATAGCAGAGTTCCTGGTGTAGGTGATTTGTTACAGGACAGCCAGGATGTTATGGGTACTTTGCGTGATAATATACAGAGAGCTCATAATCAATAGAAGCAGTATGTTGATCAGAGGAGAGTGGCTCGTACTTTCGAGGTGGGGGATATGGTATATTTGATGTTGCAGCCCTTACAGGCAGTCATCTATCCGGAGGAGCGGAGCTGAAAAGCTCAAACTTCGGTATTATGGTCCCTTTTGTGTGGTCAGACGGGTTGGCGAGGTTGCATATGAGTTAGATTTACCAGAGGACATCAAGGTGCACATTGTATTTCATGTATCGCGCCTTAAGAAGGCATTGGGTAGGCATGTTGTTCCTTCTTCCGTTTTACCCCCATTGGATGATGAGGGGTGTTTGCCCGCTGGGGTAAACTTAATATTGCATAGACATAGTACAGGAAATATAATAAATACAAAATATATCAGAGAATAATAAATACTTTCATTAATCATTCCAGACTGGCAAGTACATTTACATCATAATCCATGTCGTCCCTTCACCCATAGGTGGTACATATTTATCTATCTGATGGGGTGTGACCAAACGTCACCGCCCAACCCAACTACCCTTCGGTAATAACTAATTACCGTCGGAACAACATAACTAATACCCGACATATAATAAAGTAGTCTTTCTGGCTAACATCATCCCCCCAAAAAGAAAGTCATCTCCGACGACTCACAACAAAAGGGAGATGAAATACACCACATAGAATAAGAAAATCACTGAGAAGGGGTGGAGGGGCGTTGTTGTCGGGATAATTGTATGTACGGGTTATTATGTTAGTAAAGTATTATGTTACTCTCGGTCGTTAGTGCTCGAGAGGTTAGACAGTTACGTCACGACGCTTCGGTCGTGACCCTTCGGGTACTTTATATACTTTCTCGGAGGTTGGACATGGGAGATATGATTGTATAATCATTATGATATAAATGTACTTGCCAGTCTGGAATGATTAATGAAAGTATTTATTATTCTCTGATATATTCTGTGTTTATTATATTTCCCGTACGATGTCTGTGCAATACTAAGTTTACCCCAGCGGGTAAACAGGCGTCCCTGAAAAAGTTGAAGTGCCACCCTCCCCATCAATGCTGCTTCCTATAGGTCTTTTTCGGTCACCACACATTCCTCTCGTGCCTACACCAAACTTGTCTCCAAAACATTCTTTTCAGATGTAGCCTCTATTAACTCTTGTTCAAACAATACCATCTTCTGAGCCAATCTAACAACGATAGCAACCAGTGCCGCCGTATCTGCCTCCAACTCTTGGGTACGCTGAGCCAAGTGTTGCTCTACTGCCTCCAACCGAGTGGTCAGCTCCGCCCAAGCTCTCTGTGTATCCACCAAGACAACCTCACATCCAGCCTACACCTACTCCTCTAAGTGCCTCAAAGCGTAGTACCCTTCTCGAAAGGCTTCCTCCAATGCTCTCTCCACCTTCGGCATGCAGACACTCCATGCCTGCAGCAGCTCTGAGTCTCATCTACTGGTCACACTTCCCAAAGGCTGATAACTAAATAACTTCCTCTTGGTGTTTTTGATGCCCCAACTCACAATTGTGGTGTACCTCAAAAGGACGATGGGGTCTAGGGGGCAACGTCCCCAGCGGGGTCGAGGGGCAGCACCCCCGCCGCCAAGACCAAATTAGCACCCTCAAACCCACATAGAAGTCCATGGAACACACCTTTTATGTGATTTTATTCCGATCCCATACTCTTTTCTGTCAGCCGCTTATGTTTTCCTCACTACCTACTTATGTTCTTCCCTTCAGTACCATATGTTATTCACTATGAACTATTTTGATTTGTCAGTTTTTTTTTTTTAAAGAACCTTTCCTAATGCTGCCACTCCTTGCCCATTAATAACTGAATTCTTTTGTACACTTCTTGATTTCCAGACTTATTCCTTGTCGTACGGACTCTAAAATAGTCCTCACAAAAACAAACTGTGACCATACAGAGGCTTTCCTTCTTCTTCAACACCCACTTCTCACAGCTGTATAGTACACTATTTGATGTCGTACCACCTCTCTATTTGGCGTGTGATGTCTACCATGTCGTACGGAGCAATACACAATCCTCTTGTCGTACAAACACCACGAAAATTCTTGTCTTTGTCGTACGGTGGCGGAATGTTGATGTCGTTCACCGTACGGTGCTTCAATAGGCTGTTTGGCCGTATGGTTTGAGACTTGCCTTCGACTATAGTTGATCTGTATAGTGCTGTATGGTATTGTTTGCACTTTATCTCCTTAACACCGTACGGTCCCACACCTCCCTGTGTGTCGTACGGCCATTGGATGTCTTGCCACTGTATGGACACAGGCTAGTGTCTCCTTTTATTGCCGTATGGTGGTTGCATTTTTCCTTGCGCGTTGTGCTGCTTGTTGCCATACAGCTGATTGTTCGTACGACCCTTTTACTCTCCTCCGGTGCGCGTCTTCAAGACTCGCCATACGGTGGCCCAAACTCGTTCCTCCTTTGTCGTACAGTGGATTGGTCGTATGGCCTTTATGCACCATGCGGTCAAACACCATACTTTGGACTTTGCTTGCTCGTTTTCTGGCCGTACGACCATACGGTGGACAGTATTTCTTTTTTTGTTTTTTCTCTTTTTTATCATTTTTTTTAAATATTTTTTTTTTCCATCGTACAGCCATGCATAGCCGTACAGCATTTTTTTTTTTTTTTTCAATTTACCATTTGGATGCTTCTCTGGTCACCCGTATCGCCTGCCTAACCTCTCGAGTCCCTTTCCATCCTCTCGGTTGCTCTGTCCCTCCTCTCGGGTCCATGTTCTCCAGGTAAGGTTTCAATTTGGACCTGTTGATGCCCTTATTTATCTCCAGTCTGTCCAGAGTCCACAACTTGACAGCCGTCGTAGCTGAATTCCCGAAATTTTCCTCGCCTAATCTCATTGTGCTGCCATTCCCTCAAGCTTTCCCTGTCGCCGAGTTTGTTTTCAATGGTGATCCAAACGCTTGGAACCATAAATTCTACAGGGACCACGGTCTTCATCCCGTACATAAGGAGAATAAAGATTTTGAAGGCTGCGGTCTTCCACACCGGATTCCAATCGTTGCCGATAGGAATGAGCTTAGGTTCCTCTTCCTTGTTGCCCAAATTCATTGGTTTGACAGACAGCTCCTTGTACTTCATGGGGTTTTGCTCATCAAATTTATGTGTCTGGACTTTGCTTACTTTCGCATCCCCTTCGTTGTATTCACTGTACTCCGAGAGAAATGTTTCCGGGTCTTCCTCAATACCTAGTACATTACAGGATGGCGAAAGTGATTCATAATCACCCATTTGCTAGTGGAATAGGCTGTTATAATAACTGAGATGGGGGTTAATCAGTTAATCACTGTCCCAATACAAAATGTATAATCCAAAAACAAATACTTCAATTACTGCTGCAGGGTAACTTAAAATACTTTTACTGTCTGTGCATTTACTGATTACCAGTCTAAAACTTATAGCAGTTACCGATCAAATCAAATATGCAACATGTAAATATGACATCAAAACAAACATCACAATCAACACATAACACGAGATTTAACGTGGAAACCCTGTGAAGGGAAAAACCACCTGTGACCGGCAATCCAAAATATTTACTCTTCTGAAGTGAGGTCGGTGAAGACCCAACCCTATTAAAGGTTACAAACACACTATTAGGTGTGACCTTGTTAGACGATTTAAGACCAACCGTTATCGTCCAACCAGCAGTCTCTCTGGGGTTGACAGGATAACAATGCTCATTCTATGAATGATACATAATAAGACTTTCTTAGTCCACTCGGATAAGAGATTTGATTGTGTACAATGGTTAAATATGTAACAGTAGGTGATCTAACTTAATACAACTTCAATTGCAAATTACATATCAATGTTCAGCTCATACAAATCTTTCTGATCAATAAATCAATTCTGTTTCAAACACTGTTCAACTTACTATGTAATGACCCTTACTATAAAGGCCACTAAAAACCACTAATACTGAACTGAGAAAATTCGTCAAACAGTTGGCATGTACTGAATACACTGCTGAAAGAAAAATACTGAATATAGGAAATTATTTTGCAATATATGAGTTCGCTGTCCCAAAATTTCAGAATAATAGATAGCAACCAAATACCATCTAAAACACTATCAATGATGTAGGAAATTGCTCAAAACCATATGCCATTCATATATCAACAATTTGCAACAATGCCATACATTTTTTAGTCAATAATATGATCATCAAACCCTAGGTTTGCAATATAGATAGACTGAAAATTACAATGCCCTTTCACTTGCAAAATCCTAGCCTTCCTTTGTTACCAATAATGCCAAATGGCAAACAAAGACAAGTACAATGTAAAATAGTAAAGTGCTGAAGCTATATTTTGTACTCAGCTGAAAACATACATTTCTCAGAAAATATGCCAAATGCCAAATGAGAAATGAGGAACCTGATTGTAGATGGCTGCAATAATTTTTCGGACTGCTTTTTCGGATCTGCTTTTTCGGACTGCTTTTTCGGATCTGCTTTTTTGGACTGTTTTTTCGGATCTACTTTTTCAGATTGCTTTTTCGGATCTGCTTTTTCGGATTGCTTTTTCGGATCTGCTTTTTCGGACTGCTTTTTCGGATTTGCTTTTTCGGACAGCTTTTTCGGATCTGCTTAAAACGGCCTCCTATAATTTCGGCCCTACTAAAAATGCCTCCTGAAATGCTGTTTCAATCACAAACAAACCCTTACATCAAATTCTCAATGAAGTACCAATGAGATGGCTGAGTACCAACTTCAAATTTGCAACCCTTCAGTAGATATTTCACTACCTCAGTTATGCCAATCCAAGGGAGTGATTCGTTCCCAAAGATCGAATAGAATTTGCAGACCAAAGACTACAAATTGCTTCACAATGAAGAAGTAGAAGAAAATCCAAATCCAAGCATGTAGAAATGATAGCCCAAGCCCTCTATTTATTCTTTTTCTTGAGAAGTTACTAGAACTTCTAGAAACATCCAATTATAATGTACTTTATAATAAAATAACATTATAATAATAAAGTACATTTTTCAACTCAAAATTATAACAATGTAGGCCCAAATGTCTCATAACTAAATGTAGGCCCAACTACGTCTGAACGTAGGCTCAAGATTGAACGTAGGCTCTACTACAACTGGATGTAGGCTCACTCTGGAAGTAGGCTCCACTACAATTGCATGTAGGCCCAAACCGGATGTAGGCTCTACCGAATGTAGGCTCTCTCAGCAATATGCAATCAAATGATCAACATAATGACCCTCTCTCCAAACCATTTGCCTACGAGAGTCGATGATAGGCAAATCCGTCATGCCAAACGATGTCAGCCAAAATGGGGACATGACAGTCCGCCCTTCCTGAAATTGCTTGTCCCCAAGCAATGGCTAAACATATAATCAATCAATCCACCTGGATCCCAAATGTAGTCATGATCTAAACTGTTGTCAATCAATACAAGCTCCTGCAATATTCTCTGAAATATAATCAAGAGGAATCCATAATCAAACTAGCAAATACAACTCAACCAAATTCCAACATCACAACTGCCAGTGTCAGGAACCCACAAGAAACAAACCCTCGAAATATCAGAACCCAAGTAGAGAGGACAACTCAAACTGCCAACATAGTAAATATCACCAACACATCCCACTGGCCTATGTAGAGCGCACAATCCAACTCTGCAACAATGGTGAACACTCCCGAATGAAACTGCGCTAAGTGCGGAAAATTCACACACTGAACAACTCCTGTAGTGAAAACAACTCTGCAACTCATCGACCACTCTCTCATACCCATAACTCTCATGTACCGCTGATGGCGAAAAGACAGCACAAGATAGACAGCAAGAAATAGAACCCAAACCAAATCTGACGGCCATCAACTCCTCAACACATGGATCAAATGCAAACTGATGAACATATCCTGCAGTATGATGCTGATAAAAAGAACCAACCTCAGTCAATAGCTCACCATGCACAGGTAATACAACCCACTGTGACTGATCACCAACTAAGTCAGGAGATGACATAGCCAAAGGAGTAGAATCAATAACAACAACCGCTGAGGTATCACTCCCAAACTCCTGCTCTAAGTCATGCACTATCAAGATATCAATTGCAGAACCTATCGCCATGACATTCTCATCACAACTCTCATCCCGTAGCGTCATACCATCCCATAACTGATGACAAGCACTAGGGACCAAAGTATATCTACATATCATCATCTCATCAACATGGTCATCAAGGGTAAACTGATGAGCATACCTCATAGTGTAATGCCGATAAAATGCGCCAATCTCAGTCAGTGGCTCAAACTGCAATCCAGATGAAACTAACTGCAACCAATCACTAACCAAGCTGGAACTAACCACTATCTCCGAAGACACCTCCAAAGGAGTAGTATCACTAATAGGAACCAAGTCAACTACTGGCACACCAACATCACTCATGATCTTTGGTACAACATCACTAGTCTTCGTGCCATCAGTAGTAGAGACCACCACCATGTCAAACATACCACAATGCTCAGTTGCAACGCCCAACTCAATTGAACCTGCCTCCAGTGGAAACAAACCAAACATGCCAATGCTAGTATCAAGGATGGATGCATCCCCATCTCCACTATTGCTGACAATCTCAACCATCGACATCCTCGGATCACCAGACACCACAACCTGTGACTGTACGGGATCTGGTAAAGACTGAAGTTGCTCTAACTCCATGGTCACCTCAGCCAAATGAAACTATGACTCCTCGAAAGCCAACTGTGTACTCTCAAGAATCTCAGAAGTCACCTTGAGTTGCTGAGTAAGCTCACTCACTTCACCTTCCTTGACCAACAAGGCATCATACGCTGTACTACCCCACTTCATAAGATGATCTCTATCGGCTACCAACTGCATATAATTCTGTCTCAGAATTCGGATAGCCTCCCACAAAGAGTGGATCTCTATCAAGGAAAGGTAACTGCCTCCCTGCTCATCGCTAGTAGGAGAACCCCATCCATAAACTGCTAACAACTGACGAGCAGCATCGAAATGCTCGCAAGCGGCAGAAATGTCATGCTCACTAACTCTCAGCTGACTAGACACATGATGGCGCTGGCTGGTCGAACTCCTAGACTCTACCCCTGGTACACTATCCAAAGGAGTAACCTCAAAATAGCTATCATCTGTAATACTGCCATCTGAATTCTGCAGACCAGCTGCTGAACTCGTATCATCAAACTGAGTGACTGAAGCATCAACATAAACCTCCGTATCAAAGGAACCCGCTGAAAAGACTAAGTCCTCAATACTGTCAATATCATCCTCCTCTAACACACTATCAAAAGGAGTAGACTCAAAATCACTGATCTCTGGAGTACTACCATCCATACTCTGCGAATCAACTCCAAAGCTCACATCATCATATGGAGTATCAAAACCTGTAGCATCGTTATCCAACTCCGTCGTAACAAATGAATCTGCCGAGGATGCTAAGTCCTCAGAACTGTCCATAGCATACTCTTGGATGTCATCAATACCCATATGATCCTAGGACTCATCTATAAATACTAACACCTTAGATGTACTTGAATCATCACAAACCCACTGCACCCTGAGTGGTCGACTGGAAATGCACAAAACTCCCAACACCGGTGTATAAAAACTAATACTAGCATCTGGCAAGCTACTATGAATGAGAACAACACCGTGTAATCTGCTAATCAAATCCATGATAGCACTCAAGCAATCACTGCTACCAATAAGTGATAAGGATCTCTAGTCAACATAATCCCAAAGGCCAATATGACAACCCCGGGTCCATATCCGTAAACTAGAATCAGCTGGTAACTCAAGCAAACTCCTCACCTGAGTAATATGACTAATACCAACTAACTCCACATACATGTCTGATACTGTCCCCAAATCCTGGATATGAATGCAAGGTGAGCTCACAACAATATCAACCACATGTGATCCGCCTATCGCAGAAAGCTAAGTATCAAGTGTGCAAGATGAAGCTGAACTCAACTCCACGCCATACCCATCCACATGTCTCTCCGCTGCACGACTCTGATCAACTGTACTATCCTCGACTACTATAACATCATTAGGATCAACCGTACTGCAATAATCATCAGTGTCAATCACACAATCCAGTGTGCCTGTGATATCTCCCTGTATCAAATCAACATGTCTCTCAGAGTCCCGTGATGCCAAAGGAATACCAACCAAAGAAACTCGAGTATCCTCAAGCTCTCGAGAAAGCCTGTCAATCTCCTCCTTCCTCCTCAAGGCATCTGAATAGACTCCGGCAAGGTTAAGAAGATGGTCACAATCTGAAAGAAGATGTGAATAACTCATCTTCATCACTCCCATTCCTTCCCTGATCGCCTGTAAGTCAACACAAGAAGATTCTGCCTGAACTTCCTTATGTTTGCCTTGTAACTGAATCATCTGGATGTGATCCTCTATCATATCCCACATCCTGTCATGATGAGATAATGAAGTCACAATCCCATCCTCGCTTACCCTAAGCTGACTGGACAAAACATGTGAAGTGCTATGTGCCTCAACCTCGTGTGATGTAGCATCTAACTGTGCCTGATACTCTCTATCAGCAAAGTCATGAATACTCAATGTCTGCTCATCGCTAATATGTATCTCATCATCATGCACAACAACCTCGTCATAATCATCATTTGAATCCATTGTGCTGTAGTTACTATTCTGAGCACCTGTGACATCATCCTCAGGCAACCTATATACAACTGTCTCAACTTGAGTACCAAGTTGACAGTTACTATCAATCTGCATAGTGTCCTTCACCACTTCCTCCTGTGGCTGAGTAGAAACTGAAACATCTGTCGGAATGCTAACTTGTTTCTCAAAATCCTCATGAAGGTTTCTGGTAACTGTGTCAGCCGATCTTATGTTATCTCTCCTGCGAGAAGATCTGCCAAATAAAAAACTTGACAACTTATTCACCTTGGCTGGGTCGGACAGTATATCATTCATCACACGGTGGTGCTTATTCCACTGTTCAGACAAGTTTTGGTCTATTCTCTTAAGTTCATCTCGAATGTCTAAATAACCATCATTTCTACTGTGTCTATCTGTTGCCCACGACCGTGTCCTCTGAAACTCTGTACTATTCCTGTCCATAGTGAAATCAATCAAGTGCTGGTCACTCATGCAAAGACGGTTCTTACCCAACAGGATGGCAAGAAAATCACTTTGATACCACTGTAATGACCCTTACTATAAAGGCCACTAAAAACCACTAATACTGAACTGAGAAAATTCGTCAAACAGTTGGCATGTACTGAATACACTGCTGAAAGAAAAATACTAAATATAGGAAATTATTTTGAAATATATGAGTTCGCTGTCCCAAAATTTCAGAATAATAGATAGCAACCAAATACCATCTAAAACACTATCAATGATGTAGGAAATTGCTCAAAACCATATGCCATTCATATATCAACAATTTGCAACAATGCCATATATTTTTCAGTCAATAATATGATCATCAAACCCTAGGTTTGCAATATAGATAGACTGAAAATTACAATGCCCTTTCACTTGCAAAATCCTAGCCTTCCTTTGTTACCAATAATGCCAAATGGCAAACAAAGACAAGTACAATGTAAAATAGTAAAGTGCTGAAGCTATATTTTGTACTCAGCTGAAAACATACATTTCTCAGAAAATATGCCAAATGCCAAATGAGAAATGAGGAACCTGATTGTAGATGGCTGCAATAATTTTTCGGACTGCTTTTTCGGATCTGCTTTTTCGGACTGCTTTTTCGGATCTGCTTTTTTGGATTGCTTTTTCGGATCTGCTTTTTCGGATTTGCTTTTTCGGATTGCTTTTTCGGATCTGCTTTTTCAGACAACTTTTTCGGATCTGCTTAAAACGGCCTCCTATAATTTCGGCCCTACTAAAAATGTCTCCTGAAATGTTATTTCAATCACAAACAAACCCTTACATCAAATTCTCAATGAAGTACCAATGAGATGGCTGAGTACCAACTCCAAATTTGCAACCCTTTAGTAGATATTTCACTACCTCAGTTATGCCAATCCAAGGGAGTGATTCGTTTCCAAAGATCGAATAGAATTTGCAGACCAAAGACTACAAATTGCTTCACAATGAAGAAGTAGAAGAAAATCCAAATCCAAGCATGTAGAAATGATAGCCCAAGCCCTCTATTTATTCTTTTTCTTGAGAAGTTACTAGAACTTCTAGAAACATCCAATTATAATGTACTTTATAATAAAATAACATTATAATAATAAAGTACATTTCTCAACTCAAAATTATAACAATGTAGGCCCAAATGTCTCATAACTGAATGTAGGCCCAACTACGACTGAACGTAGGCTCTACTACAACTGGATGTAGGCTCAAACTGGATGTAGGCTCACTCTGGATGTAGGCTCCACTACAACTGCATGTAGGCCCAAACTGGATGTAGGCTCTACCGAATGTAGGCTCTATCAACAATATGCAATCAAATGATCAACATAATGACCCTCTCTCCAAACCATTTGCCTACGAGAGTCGATGATAGGCAAATCCGTCATGCCAAACGATGTCAGCCAAAATGGGGACATGACATACTGTCCGTCGGTAATCACTCTTTGTTGCTCAGTAATGCTCTGTAGTAGGGTTCTCCTTAACCAGTATGATCAGAATGCATGAAAACTTGTTCACGCGATGATTCTGCAGTTTTCTTCTCTTTCGGCATCACCACCTTGTAGTGAAATCTCCAGTCTCTTATATAGACATGTAAACCATTTTCTTCTGTCCATCAGATTTTGCCGCTTAATCATATTCGTTGATTTTGCCTCTTAAACATACCTCGACACTTGTTTCAATAACACGTTTGATTCTCATCCTTTAGATCTTTCTTGAATTTTTCAGGCGTCGATCTTTGTAACAAACTTTATCTGTTACCTTGAATTCATACACTTGCCAACTCATCAATCTTATTGGCTAAACTAGTCGTTGAGTTCATTCTGTTCTTCTCGGTTAACAAAGAAATGCGTTGGTGAACACAACCTCGGTTAACACTGTGCTCGGTGTACACTATACTCTGTCGGTGTATATTGAAATTCTTCATCAATCGACAACATTGCTTTGTGTCTTTCAGCTCTTTTCCTCATCATATATGAATGAAACATAATCAAGTGAATAACATGAAGTCATAGACTAATCAACAAGTTACTCAATGTATTCTCTATCCTTATCTGTCATATCCATCTTCCTCGTGTAGATATTTTTGTTCTTCATCTCTTTCACTCCTTTACTACAGATGTATTAGTATAGTAACTTACAAGATAAGTATTGTCAAACTAGTTGACATCAATGACAACATAATACTGATTTAATCATATTACATATCTAATCAATCTGCTCGGTGATCTTAAATCATAGTTCCTTCAATCAGGTTCTAAATCAGTTGTAGTTCATCAATCTCTCCCTTTGGCATTGATGGCAACTCAAGAAATATGAAATACACCATACACATACCAACCATATATTCTACAACTCTGTGAACAAATGTTGTACAAACTCTCCCTAGCTTAATATGTTTAATGACTATGTTACTCAACAGCATTGCAAAAATGCAGCTTTGTCAATCTGCAAATATGATCTTTTCAGCTCTCGGATTCCTTCTTCTGTTCTTAGTAACTAATCTTCAATGCTCTCCCTCAGATAGTTCTTATCGGTGCATATTCAGATTATCTCTCCCTTTGTTTCATATTGTTTATCTCTCCCTTTGAGAACAATGCCAAAGAAACAAATAAACAAACATACTCTGTTTATACTACTGAAGAGCTCTGTTGTCTGGTGCATACTCTGTATCTCTGTATACTGATATGCTAATCTGTTCCAATACCTTTCACAGCTTTAGACATGATCCAAAGTGTGAACTATGTTGCATCAACATGTATGATCTTCTGATAAGATTAGGTTGATGCAACATCTGAATCACCTTAGTGATCGGTAGACAGGGGACGGACCCCAAGTCTAGTCCTCAAATACTCAAATGTGTCCTTTGGTAGAGCTTTTGTAAATATATCTGCAAGTTGTTCTTTTGATGTAACAAGCTCTAGCTTAACTTGCTTCTCCTGTACTTGTTCTCTTAAGTAGTGATACTTTATTGATATATGCTTTGTTTTAGAATGCATCACTGGATTCTCTGAAATATTAATTGCACTAGTGTTATCACAGTATATAATCACTGGCTCAGTGATTATCTCATTCATACCTTCCAGACCTTGTTTGATATATGCAATGTTTGAACAATTTGTAGCAGCAACAACATACTCTACTTCGGCTGTAGACTGAGACATGCAAGGCTGCTTCTTACTTGTCCAGGTAACAAGTCTTTCACCAAAGAAGAATGCTCCTCCGGTGGTGCTTTTTCTGTCATCCACATTTCCAGCCCAATCAGCGTCGGTATAGACTCTGAGTTCAAACTTGCCTTCCTTAGGATACCATAATCCATAGTCCTCTGTTTTCTTTAGGTATCTTAAGATTCTTTTAGTAGCAATCATGTGTGATTCTCTAGGATTGGCAAAAAATCTAGCAACTATTCTCACAACATGTGCTATATTTGGTCTACTGTGAACTACATACATTAGCTTACCAATCATTGATTGGTACAGAGTCTGGTTTACTTCTGTAGTTTCATCTTCCTTAGTCAATTTACATCTAGTAGCCATCGGTGTTCCCATGGGTTTAGCATCTTCCATGCCAAATGTTTTCAATACTTCTTTTATGTATTTAGACCGTGTGATGAATATCCCATCACTCTGCTGAATCACTTGTAGTCCAAGAAAGAACTTAATCTCTCCGAACATAGACATTTCAAATTCATTCCTCATATCATCAGCAAAGGCTTTACATATTTGATCTTGACCTCCAAATATGATATCATCCACAAAAATTTCAGCAATAAGAATTGTATTATCAATATCTCCTTTCATATACAGAGTGTTGTTTTCACTTGTTCTTACAAGTCCTATACTTAACAAATAAGTATGCAGCCTCTCATACTAGGCTCTCGGTGCTTGCTTTAAGCCATATAAAGCTTTATGTAGTCTACATACCATATCTTTCTTTTTGGGATCAACAAACCTTTCAGGTTGTTCTATGTAGACTTCTTCTTCAAGTATTCCATTCAGAAACGCTGACTTGATATCCATTTGATATACCTTGAATTTCTTGTGTGCAGCATATGCAAGTAGTATTCTGACTCTTTCCAATCTAGCAACAGGTGCAAAGGTTTCACCATAGTCTATGCCTTCTTCCTGTGCATATCCTTTGCATACCAATCTAGCTTTATTTCTGGTTACTTCTCCATTCTCATTCTGCTTGTTCCTGAATATCCACTTAGTACCGATAACATTCTTATCTTTAGGTCGGGGTACTAAGGTCCAGGTTTTGATCTTTTCTATCTGCTCTATTTCTTCTTTCATTGCATTGACCCATTCATCATTCTCTAATGCAACTTTTACATTTTTTCAACTCATAATCACAAACTAGACATGTACCTTGTCTTGCTTTGCTCCTTGTTTGCATGCCAGCTTGCTTGTCTCCAATGATTTGTGATTCAGGATGGTGTCTTCTGACAAAACTCGCCAGTATCGTATCTCTCCTTTCCTGTTCATCTTGTGCAGATTCATTTGTTTGCTCGGTAGGGCCATTCTGCTCGTCGGTTTCTCTTTCCTGCTGTTCGGTATTGCTTTCCTGTTGACTGGTTATCACAGGCTGAGGCTTCGGTAGATACTCTGGTTGTTCAATGTAAGTGAATCTACCGTAGTCTTCCAGTTCCTTTGTACTTTCCTCTGTGTTCTTTTCATCAAACTCATCAACATGGACATTAGTGCTTTCAATCATTTTATTAGTAGTTTTATTCAGACATTTATATGCTTTTCTTTTACTAGAATATCCTAGGAATATTCCTTCATCACCTTTTGAGTCGAATTTTCCATTTCTCTCATCTTTAAGAATAAAGCATTTGCTTTTAAAATTTTTGAAATAACTTATAGTAGGTTTGTGTCCAAACCACAACTCATAGAGTGTCTTGTTGGTGTCCTTCAATTGCACTCAGTTAAGCACATAAACTGTTGTACTGACAGCTTCCCTCCAGTATGTCTGAGCAACATTCTTTTGCAGCATCAATGTCCTAGCACAGTCAACTATTGACCTGTTCCTTCTTTCAGCAATCCCATTCTGCTGAGGTGTCCTCGGTGCAGAGACTTGTCTTTTGATACCATGCTCATTACAGAAATTAGTAAATTCATCAAAGATAAATTCACCTCCTCTATCAAATTTTAGGCATTTCAATTCCTTTCCAGTCTCTTTTTCCACCTTAGCCTTATACCACTTAAACATCTTAAATGCTTCAGATTTTTCTTTTAAGAACATAACAATCATCAATCTAGTATGGTCATCAACAAAAAGAATAAAGTATTTATCACCATAGTAACTCTGAGTTCTCATAGGACCACATAGGTCAGTATGAACCAACTCAAGTATCTTCTTTGTTGAGTAATCCTTACTTTTGAAACTAGATTTAGTCATCTTACCTTTCTGGCATTCATGACACATAACGTGATTTGGTTTTGACAAGTTAGGCAGCCCTCTAACTCTTTTCCTTTGACTGATCTTAATCATATTATCAAAGTTCACATGGCATAACCTTTTAGTCCACAACCAAGCATCTTCATTTTTCATCATCAAGCAAGAAGACTCATCAGTATCAAGATAAAATAGGTTACCTCTTGATTGTGCTCTAGTTCCAACTAGTCTTCCATCATCATCAAAGATTTTCACTTTCTTGCTCTCAAAAGCAACTCGGTGACCTGAATTATTCAGTTGTGCCACACTTAACAAGTTATAGTTCAATCCATCTACCCAATAAGCATTATCACATTTTATCATATCATTTATCATTAAGGTTCCTTTACCTCTTACCATACAGGGTGTGTCATTACCCATCTTAACTGAACCTCCATTGTATTCTTCAAGTTTATCAAACTTCTCCTCATCACCAGTCATGTGATGTGTACAGCCGCTGTCTATGATCCATGTATTATTTTTGTTAACTTTAGAGATCAGTACTATTTCTTCATGCTTTTCTTCTTCTTCCTCCGAGTCATCTTTCATAGCAACAAATACAACTTCTACATCATCATCAGAATCAGATTCAGATTCATTATCTTCAGCTATGAAACATACCTTTTTCCCTTTGTTATTGTTGTCTCGATTATCTCTGTTGTGTCGGTAGCCTCTGTTGAATCTTCTCCCATAGCTTCCTTCAGATCGGTCTTTGGTTCTATCATCATCTTTCTTATGTGGACATCTAGTAGCGATGTGGCCAACCTCTTTACAATTAAAGCATGCCAAAGGTAGCTTTCCTCTATACCTTCTTTTACCTTTGGGTAATCTTCTGGCCATAAGAGCTTCAAGCTCATCATCGGTATTACTATCACTATCATTTTTATTATTCCTGCTAGACTTACTAATCTTTAGAGAAGACATGAAAGTGGATTCCATAGATGGTACAACACTGTTATAGAAATTATTTAACTCAAAGGTTGTAAGTTTACCAATCAAATTGTCAAGTGTAAGTACATTAGTAGATGAAGACCTTGTCTCATGGATAGCAGATATTCTGATTGCGTAAACCGGCAATAAGGTTCTGAGTACTTTGCTTACCACAGTTTCTTCACTAATTTGTCCATCAGATGCTCTAATAGCATGTACTACTTCTTTCAGTCTATTTGTATATTGCACAATATTCTCACCTTCTTTCATCTTCATATCGTCAAATGGGCCTCTTAGGCTTTCTACTCTGGCTCTTTCAACATGCACATCTCCACTATAAACTTGAGAAAGTTTATCCCACATGGCTTTTGCAGTAGTGCAACTTTTGATATCTTCGAATTCAGCATCGGTGCAGGCAGCAACAAGTTCCATCATAGTAACATTGTGTTCATGCCCGACTTTCAGTTGATCAAGTGTCAGGGGACCTGGTGTCGGTTCTATATAACCATTCTCCATCAATTCTAGTGCAGCATTCCCAATTCTAGATATGTGCAACTTCATACGGCTCTGCCATACTGCGAAGTTCTCTTTGTTCAGCTTTGGCACTTCCCTCTTATACATTTTGAGATCTTTTTACTGAAGTCCTTAAAACTCTGTTCAAAGAAACCAACGCTTTGATACCAATTGTTAGAATAACTGAGAGGGGGGTGAATCAGTTAATCACTATCCCAATACAAAATGTATAATCCAAAGACAAATACTTCAATTACTGCTGCTCGGTAACTTAAAATACTTTTACTGTCTGTGCATTTACTGATTACCAGTCTAAAACTTATAGCAGTTACCGATCAAATCAAATATGCAACATGTAAATATGACATCAAAACAAACATCACAATCAACACATAACACAAGAGATTTAACGTGGAAACCCTGTGAAAGGAAAAACCACCTGGGACCGGCAACCCAAAATATTCACTCTTCTGAAGTGAGGTCGGTGAAGACCCAACCCTGTTAAAGGTTACAAACACACTGTTAGGTGTGACCTTGTTAGAGGATTTAAGACCAACCGTTATCGTCCAACCAACAGTCACTCTGGGGTTGACAGGATAACAATGCTCATTCTATGAATGATACAGAATAAGACTTTCTTAGTCCACTTGGTTAAGAGATTTGACTGTGTACAATGGTTAAATATGTAACAGTAGGTGATCTGACTTAATACAACTTCAATTGCAAATTACAGATCAATGTTCAGCTCATACAAATCTTTCTGATCAATAAATCAATTCTTTTTCAAACATTGTTCATCTTACTGTTCGTCGGTAATCACTCTGTCGCTCGGTAATGCTCTGTAGTAGGGTTCTCCTTAACCAGTATGATCAGAATGCATGAAAACTTGTTCACGTGATGATTCTGCAGTTTTCTTCTCTTCCGGCATCACCACCTTGTAGTGAAATCTCCAGTCTCTTATATAGACATGTAAACCATTTTCTTCTGCTCCATCAGATTTTGCCGCTTAATCACATTCGTTGATTTTGCCTCTTAAACATACCTCGACACTTGTGTCAATGACACATTTGATTCTCATCCTTTAGATCTTTCCTGAATTTTGTCAGGCGTCGATCTTTATAACAAACTTTATCTGTTACCTCGAATTCATACACTTGCCAGCTCATCAATCTTATCGGCTAAACTAGTCATTTAGTTCATTCTGTTCTTCTTGGTTAACAAAGAAATGCGTCGGTGAACACAAGCTCGGTTAATACTGTGCTCGGTTTACACTACACTCCGTCGGTGTATACTAAAATGCTTCATCAACCGACAGCACTGCTTTGTGTCTTTCAGCTCTTTTCCTCATCATAGATGAATAGATGAATGAAACATAATCAAGTGAATAACATGAAGTCATAGACTCATCAGCAAGTTACTCAATGTATTCTCTATTCTCATTTGTCATATCCATCTTCCTCATGTAGATATTTATGTTCTTCATCTCTTTCACTCCTTCACTATAGATCTATCGGTATAGTAACTTACAAGATAAGTACTGTCAAACTAGTTGACATCAATGACAACATAATACTGATTTAATCATATTACATATCTAATCAATCTGCTCGGTTTTTTGAAATCACAGTTCCTTCAAATTAGGTTCTAAATCAATTGTAGTTCATCATAGGTCGTCCATGGAATCTATGTCATCCTCTTGTTTGAGTATCCCTTCAGCATTGGGCTCCATACTTCCTTCCCCTTTGTCGTCTAATTCTGAATCGGATGAGGATGCCATCTCTTCTTTGACCATCTGTGTGGCGAGATCTATCACAAACTTCCTTGCTCCTTTCTCAAATGACAAAATGTTCCTTTTCCAATTATGGTTGGCTCTGGTAGTCACCAGCCACCCCCTCCCTAGGATGGCGTCATACCTCTTTTGCTTCAGGGGAATTACTACAAAGTCCAAGATGAACGGTTGGGTCCCGATGGTCACTTGTTGAAGGTTGGCGGCCACAATGTTGGTTTCCCGAGGCTCTTCCAAGTTTCCTCCGGTAGAACGTTCACTCCATATCCACCGTCGACAATCGTGTTAGTGAGGATGGTACCCAATATACCCATCTCCACTACTGCAGGGTTTCGCCCACTATTTATTGGCAATGTCATGGGGTCGGCTGTGGAGCCGCCGCAGCCGCCGGGAATCTCCGTCCATTCAAATGTGCTTGCTGGAATGTTTTGTCCTAGGAATAGGGCCGTTTTCAGATGTGGCATTGTTTCCAGTAGGTCCTTGACCTTTACCGGTATCTCCAGTTGCATCATCTGCCTTAAAATATTTTGCTCCGCCATGGGTCGGGTGGAAGTGCCGGTGTCGGTGGAGACCCTTCAGTCCTGCATACCCGTCTTGATCTCGGCCTTCGCCTCGAGCACCTTTTGTTTCTCTGTCGGAGGGTGAGGATATGTGGCCTTCTTGGTCTGCCCGCGTGTGATTGTTAGGACCTTCTCAGTGCCCCCTTGTTCCATGTCTAGGATGTTGCAGCCGGGCTTCGCGCAGTTAGCGTCCTCGTGCTCCCCCGGTCTGCACCACTGACATAGTTTTTGTGGACCGGTAGCCTTTGTTTGGTAGTCATGGGCAAAATGTCCCCATTGATTACAGTTTCTACACTGTATCATAGGTCTCCCCTTCACATCATACTAGATCCGTGGCCAATTATTGTTGTTCTCATTATTGCCTCTGCCTCCCCTTCAGTTTTTTCTGTAACTGCCGCATGATGCGGCATTTTGTTGACCGCTGGCTCCAGATGTGGAGAGTTGCTCTTGGGTGAAGAGCATTGTTGATTCTTGGCCCTCAGATTGTAGGGACATTCTTTGATGGAATGTCTTGCTATCTGACAGATGTCGCAAAAGGTTTTCTTGGGACAAGAACCTTTCGTGTGGTCTGCTTCTTTGCAGTCTATGTGCCACATGGTGTCTTCCTCTGTTTTGCTCGAGCCTCCCTTGGTGGCCTTCAATTCCTTCATCATCCTCTCCAGATCTTTTTGTAGGGCAAGCACTTTCTTAATCGATTCGCCCTCGCTGCATTCTGCCTCCGATTCATCATCCGAAGACTTAGTCTTCCTAGAGGTCTTACATTCGCTCTCCAAATCCATTGCAGGGTTGTACGCGTTGCTGTACGATGTGGGCAAGACAATTTTCATTTTCTTCCGTAGGGAAGTTTTTAGTCCCTCCATGAACCACCTCTTCTTGAGTTCGTCCGCCAGGGTTGACTCTATCTTCTCGATGAGTTCCTTCAGTCGTCGTTCGTAGGTGCGGACCAACTCACTCTTCGTTTGCTTTGTGTTATAAATTTCAGCTAGAATCTCATTGTTGTCCCTTAACAACTAAAATTCCGTCTGGAAAGCCTTTTTCACATTGTCCCATGTCGTCAGGCTTGTTTTATCTACATCTGAATATTAGTCGATGGCTCCTTCCCTTAATGTTGCAGGGAATTGTTGGATCCATTCATCCTTGTCCGTAACCTCGTTGGTAGCCCATATAGTTTCATAGGTTTGTCAATGCCGAACATGATCCTCTTTAGCTTGGCCTGTGAACTTGGGCAGTTTCTATTTACTCACAGCCATGGTCGCCTGTTGTCTCCGCGGTGGATTCGGTGCTCCGGCACCGCCTGTGCCAGCACTCGCACCCGCACCTCCTTGATTATTGTGTGCAGTGACCAGTGGCACTTGTGGCACTTGGGTAACTGGTGGGACTGTACTGTGTGGAGTTCTTGGCTCCAACGGAGGGTTCGCCTGTGCGTTCGTAGCACCTTCGATCGTACCGTCCTCTCCGTGGGTTTGGTTCTCCGCACCTGGTGTATGGGTTAGACCTTCCTCAAACCGATCTCTCTCTTCTCGAAGGAAGAATTTCCTCAACCGTGTTTCCTCAAGTAGTTCCTCCCTACTCTGCACTCTCCGATGCTCCGGTGAAGTGAACTGCTCCTCGTCGGCCTGTGCACCTTCTGTACCACTTCTGAGGTCCCCTTCGGGCAACCCTCCGGCAAGTTGGTCCTGGGCAAGTTGCCTCAGCCTATGTTGGCATTCTTTTGCTTCCGTCCATGGGGTTAAGGTTAAGGACCCGAACAAGCTCCTTGTTTCCACTAACTGGTCCTCGTCACTTCTTCTGGCCTCCCGGTCAGATTCCTCCAGACCCTCGCCTTCGCTTACTCCCTTCGGTAGTCCTTCAGCACGTCTTTGGAATCTCTCCCTCCGCTCGGCTTGCTACTGTGCGAGTACAGCTTGTCTAGCGGCTTGTTCTTCTTCGAGTTCCTTCTTTAAATTTCTATTTTTATTCAATTGATTAGGCATAAATTCTATTCAACGATTCCGTCCTCATTCGTCCTCACATTGATATTCTCCTCTAATGGTATTCCCATCCGTCCACTCATTCTGTCACTTGCCAGATTCATTTGGCAACGGCGCCAGATGTTTGCCCCCTGGGGTAAACTTAATATTGCATAGACATAGTATAGGAAATATAATAAATATAGAATATATCAGAGAATAACAAATACTTTCATTAATCATTCCAGACTAGCAAGTACATTTACATCATAATCCATGTCGTCCCTTCGCCCGTAGGTGGTACATATTTATCTACCCGAAGGGGTGTGACCAAACGTCACCGCCCAACCCAACTACCCTTCGGTAATAACTAATTACCGTCGGAACAACATAATTAATACCCGACATATAATAAATTAGTCTTTCCGACTAACAAGGGGAAATTAGAGTTGACTCCTGAGATCATTTTGGATTCCGAGAGAGACATTTGCGCAGACGGGTCATCAGGGAGTTCTTGGTGAAATGGTTGGGATTACCAGTTGAGGATGCTACTTGGGAGTTAGAGGATATTCTACAACACCCTGGGCTGCGATTGCTTGAGGACAAGCAATCTTGGGAAGGGAGGATTGTAATGTCCCCGTTTTAGCAGGAGTCTGGAGGATGTTGTTGTCAATTTATCATCACAATCCTCGTGAGCTAATGGATGGTTTAGAGGGTTTCTTTGATAGATTTACTATTTAGAGTAAGTCTATTTTTGTCAGGTTTCTATTTCTGTCAGGGCAGTTCAGACACAAGATGTTGTTGGTCAGTTGGTTTTAGCTTCATCACCTTGCATATGGAATTATTAAATTAAGCTCAGCTTAATTGTAATAACTTGGTTATTATTTGTTATATTTTGATGGTGTGAAGTTGACGATTCATTAGTGAAAAGTGTGTGGTTGAAGGTATTGTTTCACCTTGTTTTATATAAGCCTTAAGGAATTCGATTTCCTCATCTTTTGCCATTATCTTTTGTTGAAGAAATCAGTTTAATGAGGAGTTCGTATTGCTGGAGCAAGGGTTAAGGTTTGATTCTTTGGAGAAACGTTCACTTCTCACAAAGAAGATTGTAGCCTTTGAATTGTCGGCTATGGCAATGAATTGTGTGTGTTACAATGATTCAGTAACAAAGGAGATGCCGTACGTTTTCTTCCTGAACCGTGATTGACAAGGAACTTGCGTTTCTCTTATATGCTGGCACTTGTTGGTTGAGGAGTTGTCTACATTGCTTAACGTCATTGCAGAGATGGGAACTGTATTGGATATTATGGTATGTTCTTATGATGCTGCATCAACCTCAAACGTTTGGAAAATGATGTTGTGTTGGCTGCAATTTATCTCCAAGTTGACGTTTTCAGTCTTGATTATTTTGGAATCGATTGAATAAGGTGCCATTTACATTTAAATCTGCTCATTTGGAATTTATGCATTGTATTGTTATCTTTCAAAGAAAAGAATTACGTTTATTTGCTGTTAACAAGTATTTCCAGCACTTGTTTTTTAAAATACAAAAAAAAAATATAAATATAAATTTTCAAAAAACAAAAACAAAAAGGAATTAGCAGAATTATCAAAAAGAGATCATAGTTGCAGCAAAGAAAGCTCTTTACAAATTGCTTCGTTTAGAAACATCATCTTGTACTTTTCTATTTAAAGAGACTTTGTCTCCATTGTTTAATATCAAACTATCAAGTTTTAAAACATTGTATCAGAGTGGGTGTGGGTCTAACTCTCTCACGGGAGGCCAAGGGTTATGGGTTTGCATGTACTTGCATGTTGTTTGTATGTGCTTTTTGTGAGTTGCATGTTGCTTGCATGTGTTGTTCTCTATGCGAAGTGTTTTCTTGTTTTACTACGTGATGAAGTTTGACCATTTTCTGGGGTAATTTTACCAGGTGAAGCTTGGTGTTTTGCCGCATGAAGGTTTTGTGATGGTTTGTGGTAGTGTGTTGGCTTTGTTTTGCAAACGGAGTTGAAGGGTTTGTAGATCGCGGGTTTCTAAAGGCCAAGGTGGTTTTATTTTATGGGTTTAAAATTTTCCTTTAGAAAATTTATTGTGGGTTTTTTAATTTTTGTCTTTAAAAAAATAGTGGATGGGTTTTTTATGATTTTTTCTCAAATTTTTTTTGGATGGGTTCTAATAATTTCTTCCCTTAAAAAATTCTAGGAGGGTTTTATATTTTTTGTCCATAAAAAATTATTGTGGGTTTTGTGCAATTTTTAGCCTAAAAAATCATTTTATAGAAGGGTTTGTCCTCAAAAATGAAGTTTTGTAGGATGATCCATGTCTTGGATTTTGTGTCGGGTTTTGATCGATTTTATCCAGTGAAACCCGGGGACTCGCACCCCCCCAAAAACCATGAAGTACTCATCCGTGAGACGTCCCTGCACCGAGTACTTGGAGTACCCGAGTACCCCAACCTCCGCTATTTCGCAACCACGCCGGCAGCGGGTCAGGTACTTAATTTTCTAGTTGAATTATTATTTTTGAATGTTACTATTGGGTATGTACCATGTTACTATGTTAACTGTTCAATGGTTCTGGTTCGTGTTGCAATTTTTCTATGTTCAAGTATTTCAATTTGGTATGTTATACTGAAACATCATTTCATAACTGGCATTTCAAGTTCTATATATGTATAGTATACAACACCCCCATACCCCCCGCCCACCGTTCCCCCACCATCTCAAAATTGAGGCCCCCGTCCCAGAAACTCGTCCTAACATACCCAAGCACCGGTGTTACATTGATTTTGTCCTTAAAAATTGTGTCTGGGTGTGGTCAATTTTATCCTTAAAAATTGTGTCTGGGTTTGGTTGATTTTTCCCCTCAAAAATCGTGTTTGTTGTTTTCGATTTTATCCTCAAAATTTTTTTTTTCCAAAAAAATTCATGACTAGTGTTGTTGGTCTTAGAGTTTTTTTATTTTTTCCAATAAAAATCATTAGAGGGTTTTGCCTATTTTTCCACAAAAGTCGTGATTTGTTGTAGCTATTTTGGATCACACCTAGAGTTGCTAGGGAAAATCATGGTTTTAGTTTCACTTGGTGTCTATGGCTATAGGGATTGATTCCTTTGTTTATCAACTTCATGTTGGATGGTTTTGTTGGAATCATTTGGCGTTGCACCAAAAGCTTGAACTATCAACGCCCAATACAAATGCCATGTTTAACCTGACCCACAGGAGGTGATTAAGCCATGTCATGAATCTCCAAGGAGGTGTTGACCACCAAGTCTAACAATCTCTCCCTCAGCATTGACTGAGCCTTCAGCACTACTGAAGGGAGACTCAAACCCGTGACCCAAAGCTCTGATACCAATTGTTGGAATCATTTGTCGTTGCATCAAAAGCTCAAAATTTCAATGCTCGATACAAATGCTAGATTTAACCCGACCCATAGGAGGCTTAACCATAGGAGGCGGTTAAGCCATGTCACGAATCTCCAAGGAGGTGTTGACCACCAAGTCAACAATCTCCCCCTCAGCATTGACTGAGCCTTCAACACCCACTGAAGGGAGACTCGAACCCGTGACCCAAGGCTTTGATACCAATTGTTGGAATCATTTGCCATTGCGCCAAAAGATCGAACTATCAACGCCCAATACAAATGCCATATTTAACCCGACCCATAGGAGGCGGTTCAGCCATGTCATGAATCTCCAAGGAGGTGCTGACCACCAAGTCAATAGGTTTGTGGTTATCTTGGTCATTAACATTCTGCAAATCTAAGGAGGGTCTCAGCAGCAACAAAATGTTCTGACAAGGAGCAACCTTTCTCACATCTGTGACCAAAAGACCTACGAATTGTTTGTTGTCAAGTAGTTAGTATGATAACCATTAAGGGAGGGTATTAAAAAATAATGTAATGTTTCTAATGGTCATCTTTAGTGAGTTTAGTTTTATTGGCTAGTTTCTATTTTCGTATTTAGTTAACGATTGTTTCGTTTAGAAACATCGTCTTGTACTTTTATATTTAAGGAGACTTCATCTCCATTGTTTAATATCAAACTATCAAGTTTTATAGCATAAATAGCAGTATTAGTTGGAAGTATTTTTGAAAACATGGCTCAAGGCCATTGGGATGAGGCCATGAGGAAATTGTTGCTTTGAACATATCAATTTGTAGAGAAAAAATACTTCATAAATTCCTTCAAATTCACATATTTTAGTTATCATTCTCATGCATAAGTTTGCAGCTGCATTTTGGAAATTGTGTGTCGATCTATGATGCAGAGGTAGGGCTTAAACAATCAAACATCAGACTAAGGTATTCAAATACCCATTCAAATCACTATTGGTGCACTAGACCTCATTGGTTTTTTGACCACTCTCTATGGGACAACTCAAATTCTTGATAGACACACTTCCTTGGAAATCTTCTCAACAGGTTTAGGGAACATCCTATGGGTTTTGACTACTAAGACAAGTTCCTTCACAATTTCCAACAACTCAAAACTTGAAATAAGGTTCCAACCATGACACACTTACTGCCCCTTGAGGGACGAGGAAACATACAATACAATGTGATGTCTAAACGATTGGATCAGGCCTTCAAGCCATTTACGATCCACTTCCACCTCATATACTATGAATTTGAAAACCAAGTTTGAACTGGTTAGACCCAACTCTCCATACTCTGCCCTAGATTGTCATACATTGACCTTTTAGGACTGCTACTAGACAAGTTGCACCAAACATCACCAAATGGACTGGAACATATTGGAATAGGTTTGAGGGTCTTCTACATACATCTTCCCTTCACCAACTTCTGAGAAACCACAACAAAATATGGAAAGATGGATTCAACACTATTCTTAGTTATGGTCATTCAATCATTCACTATTCAAATCTGTCATACACTGTCCTCTCAGAGCAGCCAAAGATCATTCATGCCAAACATAATGTAATGGTCTGAAACTCATTGGAATAACTCTACAAGACCTCTCTACACACCCTCATGTGGAAATCCCTCAACAATTTACACAAATATCAAACAAATTCCCTTCCTTGCTGTCATGACAGGCTGTGACAAACTGATTTTCAGAATAACAGTTGGATAAATTCACATACAAACTTCAACATGGAGCTCTGCAACTTTGGGACATGATGTAATATGACATCTCAGATATTCACACAAAATTTTATGATTTTTCACCTTGGGATTTCAGAGATATTACATTTTGAGTGCTCTTGGGTTACCCTAGGTTGGGTTTCTCACTGTTTGGAGAAAAAACTCAACATCTCACTCAAAATTTAATGAAATTCAATGAGACTGGTTGCAAAAGAAAGGTGATTCACTCCTGTTTGGAGCTTAATTTTGCCTGATTCTTTTTTAAAAATCATGGAAAGGTTTTCTGATTTTTTCCATCAAAAATCATGGGAGGGTTTTCTGATTTTTTTCCACAAAAATAGAAAAAAAAACATCATTGTGGATTTTCTCCAGATTTTTGAGTTCATGGGGTTTTACTCTTTTTTCCATAAACAAAGGCTTTTGCCGATTTTTTCACAAAATTGTATGTGATTTCAGTATTACATTAAGGGTTTGATGGTTTTTCCGCAAAATCATTGTACTATTTTGCAAGAGCTTCTTTTGACAATTTTTGGCAAAATTGCAGTTTGAGTTTTTTGCCAATTTTTTATCAACAAAAATTGAAGCTTTTTGAAGCTTCTCTGGGTCTTTGGATAAAGGGAGGGATAGCTTTTCTGCCCAACATCATGTTGGACGGATTATTGGTAAACATGGTCATATCTAGAAGTTCTCCAATGCCAAGGAGGGTCTTAGCAATAGGCCCATGTCACAAAGTGTTCTTAAAAGAAGGGAGAGAAGGGGACAACCTTCTTTGCATTTATGGCCAAATGACCTGCTAATTATGTCAAGTCTTTTGTAGGGTAGTTAGTAGGATGACCATTAATGGAGCGTGTTAAAATAATTATGCAATGTTTCTATAATGGTCTTTCTTTTTGGTCTTATTTAGAATGTTTCTTTTTGGTCTTTCTTTTTTGTTTTAGAAACTCTTCTTGTAATCTCTATTTAAGGAGCTTTCGTCTCCTTTGTGATTGTTGCATATCAATCAATTATCGTTTCAGTTTTGAGAATTTTTCAAGCACAAGGTAGGATTCTATGGTTGTTTTTTGAAATTTTTATTAGTTTTATTTTCAAATTTTAATTTCATATTCATTGTTCACATTATCATCAAGATTCAACATTGAAATTTGAAAATAAAATAAAAATAAAATCTCTTAATCCTCTGCATTATGTGACATGCATAGTTTGAATTTTAATTTGAAAATTATGAGCTTATAATTTTTATATTGTTTATTGCAATGTCATTAGAGTTCTCATGGCATGAGTGAGGATGAGGCTGAGGTTTAAAGTGAAAATGAATCTGATTATTCACTTGAGGTTGAGGCTAAGAGGGACGACCATGACAATGAAACCCAAACCACCGGTTCCATGGCGAGTGCAGCTGCAAATATGAATTTCCCCTTCACAATACTGTCTGATTTTGCTAAGTTTTCCTCTAATTCCAAGTCTGCTTTGAAAAAAATTGCAACAAAAGTACAAAGCAGGCCTAGGACATCTAGATTCACAAGGTTGTGGAAGTGCCACTTTTTTAGCGTTGAATTTCAAGGCAGCATTACTGGAGTTAATGCCACATCCTTTCTTTGTGGAAAGGGTGTAGATGTATGAGAGGTTTTGGGGACAAACCTGAAATTTTGGTCTAACGTATGTAGACTATGGTAGTGGTGAAGGAAATGAAATTGCACCTACATCTACTTCTTTGTCTCAAAGCCCAAGGAGTTCCACTTCTAGTTTGTAGAGCCAAGGTGCAAATATGTCAGCTTCTTCTACTTAAGGGGCCCATGTAGTAGAGGCTAGGGGGAAATGCAAGTTGACAAGTAATGCTTCAGTAGGGGAGACAATTGAGGATCACAATCTTGGATAGTAACTATTCCAAGATTAAAGTGCTACTTGAGGAAATGAAGGAATGTTGGGTGGCATGTGGATGCACTATATTCATGGATAGATGGACAGACATTAGACATTTTCTTCTCATCAATATCATGGTTACATGTTCATAGGTCCCATATTTTCTTAAGTTGATTGTTCAGGCTATCATAAGGATGATGATTTAGTGTTTCATATCCTCAAGGATGCTATTGAGGAGGTTGGGCCACAAATGTGCTCCAAGTAGTGACAACTGCAGTCCATGTGTGCAAAGTTGTGGGGAAATTAATTGATGTATCTTATAGACATTTGTTGGACTCATTGTGTGCATGCCATGAATAATACATGAAAGTACATGGGAAAGATTGATTGGTTCAAAGCAGTTGTTATTGATGCTAGAGATGTGCAAATGTCTATTTGCAATCACCGCACTTCACTCACACTCTTTAGGACCTTCTCTAAGAAGGGATTCGTGAAACCTATCAAGACTAGATATGTATCCTATTTCACTCTCTTTGATAAAATGGTTGAGTTGTAAGTGACATTGCAACTAATGGTATTATGGTTATGATAGCACAATTGAATTGGTGGCCCAAGTGCAAGACAAAGCAGGGGAAGAGGGTGAAGGATTTAGTGAAGAATGATGTATTTTGGGGTTATTCAAAATATATAGTCTCCATCATTACTCTAGTTTTTCATGTCTTTAGATATGAGGAAGCCAATGCACCTGTTCAAGTGGAGAGTTGTATGAGTGCATAGATTCTATGGTAGACCACATGAGGGCTTCTGTGCGTGAGGAAGACACCACATTAGCATTTTACTATAAGCACATTCTACCAATCATTGATTGAAGATGGGAGAAGCTCAATGCCCCCTTGCTCATGGTTGCCTATGCATTAAAACCCAAGTAGTACAAGGAAAGGCCTGGTTGTCACACCCATATAGAATGTTGAGCTGAAGTTAGGGTTTATGAAGTCCATATGAAAGATGTATGATTCTTTATAGGCTAGTATCATTTATACCAAGTGGATGAAATTTTTCTACTTTTAGGGTTTATTTTGAGGAGGCCAAATGGATTGGGAAACTATGACATAGGGGGACCCAATTTTGTGCTATGGATCGAATTCTTTGACTACTACTCTAGCCATTCAACTACTATCTTAGGTTTCTAGTTATTTTGTTGTTGAGTGGAACTAGTCTACTTATAGATTTATCCGCTCTCTTAAGAGGAATAGGCTTACTTCTAGGAGAGTATCGAAGCTTGTGGTTGTGCATAGTGCATTGCATCTTATTGACCACTAGACACTTTTTTATAGAGTGGCGTAACAATGTGATGAGATGTAGAGCCAAAGGAGCCAACACAAATTGCTGAGGATGCTACAGTTACACAAGCAAGGTTGTTTGGTATTAATTTGGAGGAGCTTGACCATGTGGGGTTCATTTCCAATAGTTCTAGTAATGAGGAGTTTTGAGGATGATTAGTGGCCTCACTTCACTCCATTTTGTTACTCAGGATGTGTACTCATTGTAATCATCATTATGAAATCTTGAATATAATATAAATTTTAAATTTTACATTTTCATTGTTCAATGTTAAATTGTTAATGTTCACTTCAAAGTTTAGTAGTATTTAAGTTTTAATGTTTTACTAATTTGCCAATGTTTCTTTTGTAATTCTTATATTTACACATGTTTTGTAGGTATCTTTTCAAGTACTATATGCATATCAACACCATTGCCATGTCCACTCACTATTCCCAAATATAGGCCCTTGATCTGCCCACACCTAAAACCTATCCTTGTGTCCCCCTGCCAAGAAACTTAGTGGAACTATCGGAAAAACTATGAGAAACATGACCTAAATGATTTTTTTTCATGAATCAATATTTCCCCTTTTATGAAAATTCTACTAGCTATATAGAGGACCCCATAGTCTTTTGAAACACCTAATTTGAAGACGATATTAGAACAACCAAACTAGTAAACTCTATTATGGAAAATATCCTCATTTTTAAAATAAAAGGGAAAATATAATCTTTTGTCCCCCAACAATAATGATAAGGTAAAATAAATCTTAAAAAACCTATAATTAATGACCTAATGTTTTTCTATCACTAAAAAATCTTAGAAATTTCAATGAACTAGAGGTATTGGTTGTTGGGTCTCACTAGTAGGGAACACGAGGTATTGAAGCAGACACAATTGTGGTAGGTACATTGAATCATGGATGAAGTTTTAGTTCCAAACAATATAAATAGATTTAGCCATTAGCAAAATTGTACATGGGATAGGAGTCTATGAGAGAAATTTCAAATGTGAAATGAAAATTTCACACATTTTTGTACATAACAATAATAATGGTGTGAGGGAGCCTTTGTGCTTCTTGATTCTATGGTTGTAAACTAGGATATGGGTTATGACAAATCATTTATGGGCACAATTTTCATGCAGTATTTCAGGTTACGGTCATGAAATTTGGTAAATGGCACATGAAATTTACATAAAGGCACTTGAGAAATATGAGTTTGCAGATTTTAGGAGAACATTTCATGCTATAGAAAGCAGATTGTTGCATATGGTGCATAAGTGTTGCATTTGGCAAATGCTATTGCCTAAGCTAAGGTACCTAACATTGACCTCTAGAAGCAATTGTGGCCTTAAATGCAATAAGTGGTGCCTATTCGTGGCATGAAAGGGAAAATAATATTACTCTAGACAAGCCATACAAAATGATACAATGACATTGTGGGGGGGACTAATTGACACAAAGAAGGCTCTATTGACATCTCTAGAAAGGGAGGTGGTGCAGGAGCATAGGCGAAATAGCAATCGACACCACCAAAAACTTTTTTAGTTTTCTCAATTTTGGTTTGTTTTTGTTTTGGTATCTCTTCATTACCCGAGCACTCATTTGATTATAAGGAGCTAGAGGAAGGATTCCACATGAACACCTCACTTCAATAATCAGACAATTAAGTTTGGTAGATATAAAGGCAAACTCAACAATTGTTGTGGGCATTTTCCTTGTTTGCGTCAAATGAAGGCTTAGAACATCATAGGATTTGTGGAAGAAATCTTAGACTATCTTTATTGCTCTATCATTGAATAGGATTGAAGTTGCAACTATAAGAAGAGTAGTTTATGTTATTTGGATATGTATGCAAAATGATGAATAATAGACAAAGCACCTGAATTAATTGACAATGCCTTGAAGAGATCCAATCTCACGGAGCACAAATAATTCAGGAAATGCAGGCATAGACATCCATCAAGAAGGAATTTGTCAGATGCTATAATTGCAACTACCCTGGTAGCCATGTATGCAAAATATAGAAGCATAGATAGGCATGTGAAACAGTTTGATAAATAGCCTCAATGTAATGTGATACTATGGATTGCAAAGATTGGTGGATATGCACAAAATAGAGTGGTTGAAGAGGCTCTTAAAATGCTTTTAAGAAAATGAATTGTCGGGTGTAAAGTCAAATTGCACAGCCTTACCAGTGCTTCGTGGGACCGGTTCAAGTTGGGAACCATGGACAGTATGGAGAAACTGCACCAAGGATAGCAATGTGAAGTAAGGAAGATAGAGGAGTGGTTGTGGGTGAGAGAAAAGAAGGGAGGCCATGGGGTGAATAAAACACACAAAGGGAGATTGTAATAAAAAGAAAATGCAAAAAGAAGATGGGTAAAAGAAAAAATGACCAAAGTGTATTGGGAGTAGTTGAAAACTCCCCTACATAGTGGAGTACATAGGATTGGAAGAGATAGGGGAGCGCGGGTAAGTAGAGGATGACGAGATGAGAAGAATGTAAGGGATCGGAGAAGATAAAAGATATAGAGGCAGCACAGAAAGGGAAATTGGTATCGGCCCAAAGGAAGAGGGGGCTGCGATCAAGAGGGGAAGTTGGCCCAAGAAATTAGTGTGTGGATGGATAATGTGTGGTAGTAGTTAAGAGGAGGATAAGGCTGCATTCAAAAAGAAAAAAAGAGAGGAGGCTGCAAAGATGGAAGGAGAAGGAATAGAGAGGAAGTGCACAGCTGTTATGGTAGGCTGTGTAAGAATGTAGGAAGGCCATGGGAACAAGGTCATAAATACAAAAGAAATTCCAATTCAGTTAAAAATTTGCAATGATAAGAGACACAAGGACAAGAGAATCAAGGAAAAGGAAGCGTCTAACGGAGGGAATTGATATGACATCAGCCACATAATGAAGTGGGAGGGTTTTCATGTTTGTGAGGGAGGCTATTGAAGGTCAATCTTTGTACAGTTTGTAATTTGCATTTGATTATGAAATTGTGAGTTATTTTGGGTATTGTTGCAATCTTGATTTGTGAATTTTTAGTTGTGTGTTTTCTGTGAGAGGGGTGAGGGGTGAGGTGTCTCTTGCATCTGTAGGAGTCAAAGATCTCTTTCTCATTTCTTTATGCTTTGGCCATCTGCAACTTGCTAGAGCAAATCTGCACTTCATTGTCTATATTCTTTTGTTCAACAATAAAATTCCAAAATTGCTCATTGAAGTATTTTTAGAGTGAACCAACATTCAAAATTAAAATGAATGTGCTAAATAAATTTCACAATATAAAACTGTATTTCTCTATCCTCCTTCAGCTAGAGCTCTGATACCAATTTCAGGCCCAGGAAAGAAATGAAAGAAAAAGATCGACAAATGAAATTCATGAGAACTAGACAATTTGAATGATATTTAATGAAAAATTATTCCATTCAACCAAAAGATACCTATTTAGCAATATAAAACAGATTGCTTAGTTCACCCTTGTATAAAACAGATTGTTTAGTTCACCCTTTAGATGATTGTTCAGCTTCTAGTGTAGCTAAAATTGCAAAACATAAAGTATTATCGTACTACTTCCAGGATTATGTATATTATAGTTACATTCTATATGGCCTAATTCTCGTGTTCTTGCTATCATTTTCTTTCATCTTGATGAAGAATTATTTAGTATAATCTGATGAGAAAAACTAAATTCACATTGTTTTTCTAGAAGCTCCGTTCAATCTAATGGACTGTGAAAAATTCATGTTCTTTATAAATATTGTTTTCAATTTCTCTCTTGTTAATCTGGCTTCTTTTGGTTCTACTGTGGGATAATTTTTTGTAACATCTTATCCTTTCTTTATCAAAAAAGAGTACATAGGATACAAAATACATTTTCAAGAGCAAAAGTTTTTGCTAGTTCTTTCCCAACTTCTAATGGAGAAACAAATTTCTGCATGAATTTTCAAGCAATTTCATTGACAAGAGATTTAATTTTATCAAATGCACCATTGTCTAATCGTTACATGAGCATGAGTAACTATGAGATTTGTCTTTGTAGATAATGGAAATATGAATAGTTGGGTTTCATCATTTAATTCCATCCAAAAAATTAACAGAATGACTTGTGTGTCTGTCAAGAACTCCTTTTTTCTTATAAAATCTTCCATTAACCATGCTTCTCTTCCTTTATAGCACGCTCCTTTATCTTTGTTTCTTGACCTAGCAGTGCTAGAAATGGAACATAGAGGGTGCATTTATAAGCACCAATTTTTACCAAATATTGTTTGATTAGTCAATCATATAGATGTATCGAGTAATTCAATCAGATTTACTATGTATGCATCATTGGTTACTTATTGTCTTGTATATCCCTAGAACATATTTCTGGAGGTTTACCACAATATAGGCCTCGGAATCCATTAAATAAACTATATAAGTAAAGATTGCATGGCTATTTGTTTATTTAATCTTCCTATTTTTTATGGGCAACTATATTCCTTTGACAGAGAACTTCATTCATACCACCTTTTCTTCATTCTGTACACTATTTAATAATTTATAAGTAGTAATTTTTTGCATAAATGAAACTCGTAACAAATTACTAAATAAATGAAAACACAAGCATGTACCTTAGACTGTTTTGATTGTCCATCAACAGGCCTAGAGTTCCCTAGTAATCATTGCAAATCATTTTACTACAATGTCATTTATTTCATTTAGTATTGTTTTGTGTAGCTGACCAAGTCATTCGTCACCCCATCCTATGGGGGAAGATAAAATCATAAGAGATCTCTTTCTGTTATTTATTTCATGCTGGAAATCATTTTCAAGGGATCCCTATATGCAATTAAATCTGTTCATCTTATGTAGTAGTCAGTTTACAAATATGGAGGTGACTGTACATTGAGTGGCATTTGGGTCAGATTTTTAATCCCGATTCCTAATTGTGGAAATAAATTTTGATTAAATAGACATTTTTTAGAATTGAATTTGCCTTGGCATGAAATCTGCCAATTTCAATAAAAGATGTATGTTCTATAAAGAGAAAAAAATGATCTGAAAATAAAAAGGGTTACTTGTTAGGAAAAAAGGCATATAAATAAAAATTTTCCTTATGGTGTTTAAAGGTATATTATTGAGCAGATGGATGATGAGAAAATAAAGTCTGAAATTTCTTATAATTTTAATAGACTTCAAATCATAGTTCCATACTTTCAGAATTTATGTAAGGAATTATATTCTCTCTTTCCAGGGTCAAAACTTTTCTAAGGGATCAAAAATTTCAAGACAGAACTTCCAAGTATATGGCTGCGTGGTAACATCCAAGGATATGGTTGCACCTAAAGATTCCTCGAAGAATTTTGATAAAGTATGTCTCTCTTGGTCATTTACATCATTAATACTGTCCTCCTAGATAATGGTATGGGAGTAAAACCTCAAGTTGAATGTTGTTTAAGATTTTGAAATGTGAACAAACAATTTTAATATTTTAGGGAAATTTGTGGTGAATTTCATTTAGAGGCTTGGTTATAGCTACTTTGTAATAGAAAGATACATGAGGTCAAAGATTGTTACTCAGTTCTTATGGTTTTATTGAAACATCTAATGATCAATTTAATTGTAATGATTGAAATCATAAATTTTCAGCAGAAAAATTATTTAATGTGAATAGTCATTTGTTAGTGTTTAAATCATCATAGTAGTTATTGGCAAAAATTTAAAATCCTATCAAATGCTTGTTTATTACTCTCTAAAAAATTTTGCAAACCAAGCTGACAAACAAGCTACAAAAACAAGAGATTGATAAGGGTCCATACATTTTGTTAAGGCAACAAAAGATGCTTTTTGTCTTTCTTTCTTGAGGATGCATATAAATAAATTACATCTAGTGGAACAACCAGTGCAAAAAAAGGACTAGTTGATACAAGACTACACTAGTGATTTCCATGCCTTGTTTGCAAAATTTGTCAATAAGGACTTTCAGAAGTACTAGGAACTCAAGCATAACCATGGTCTTCATTACATCTAGATAGAAGTGACATCTTTGAATGTTAGAACTTGGGGATCGCTTATCATTATAATAAAGCAAAAGTGCTTCATCACATAAAGAAACCATAGAAAAATACTGAAAACAAAATCAAAGACAGGCATATGTTGTGATACATAGAATAGTCCTTGGCTTGACTAGAAGGATTGTTGTGGCGGAAAGGCTCTCCTTGAAAAGTCATATGAAATAGACATTGATCTTGCATCATTCCTTTTAGATCCATTCAAATAAAGAGAAGTGGAGCAAATCTTGATGCACACCTGCATGCTATAATTGCCACTACAAAGGTCCTACTAAAGGAGTAATACCTTATCACAATTGTGGGTGAGTGAGAAGGCCCTACATTTTATCATGGATAGGGGAAGTCAAAAAGCCCCAATCTCAATCGAGACAAACAAGAGGTTGAATCATGGCACCTCTAGATGTTCAATATTTTATAAATACAAGCAACCTTACGTGCACAAGCATCATATTATCTATGATGCTATACCTGAGAGCTTTATTATCAAGCAATGCAACATTGACTACTGAATAATTGAAACGGCAATGTAAGAGAATCCTAGGGGTCAAGAAATATTGCATCACTCTAAAAGATTTGCCTTTCTTTTGGTTATATTATAATTGTCAACATAGTGGGTTAGTTTTTGTGCTTATGAAGTTTCTGACGGTTGTGTGTCATCTCCTCCTTTTTGAAACTATGGATACAATTAATAATTTATTAACTTGTCAAAAAAGTAACTTCATATTAAAAGATGACTTATATTTAATTATTTAAAAAGGTTGATATCAGTGAATGATTAAAGTGTCACTAGACAGAGCCTTAAAAGAGAGTGAAAAAGGATTGTAAAGTCCTCTATTTGAAAACAATTTTTTGCATTCTTCTCATGAACATTATGTCAAACAGTTGGTATGTAAATCAGAAGTTCAAGCTCTCAAATAATTTTTTTTGTGATCATATTTCATTACATGATGTTTTTACTAGAATACCATTGGATTTCTTTCTAAAATCATAACAGAGATAAGTCAATCTTCAGTTTGTAATTTAAAGAAACAATTGCAGACAAACATTCAATATAGACTTGAATAATATTCACTCCTGAAAGTGCTGTAATGTCCTTGTTTCTTATTTTGGACTCCTACTAATAGTTGCAAATGACAAAGGAAAACAATAAACATTTGCTGACCTCCAGAATAGGATTCAAATACTTTGGTCACAGCAGAAACAGGTCCGATTTCCAATGCCCACAAGCAGCTCCAATCTTCATGCCATAGCCTGTATGTATGTTCTGTTCAGTAACAAGGCATTGGTAACACTTATGACAGCCCCAAACAAGGGGTCTCAACCTCATAATGGCAGTGACAAGGAGTATTTCCCTCATACGTCTACCTACAGAAAATTTCAACCAGCTAACACCTTTTAAACACTTCTCAACAGGCTAAATCTGCTGTCATAAACTAAATGCCCAGGAACAGAATGACATGTACTGCACCTAGCAAAAATGTATTTAGCGCCAGAAATGGGGTATGTATTTCACACTTGGAGTGGAGTTGACCAGACACCCAATACTACACCACAATGTTTCTATCAATAGTGCCCGAAGTCCACACTTGCCCACAAAGCACATAGACTAGCAAAGAATCTTACACCTTCAAGGAATGTTCACTTCCAACAGCAGAAATAACCAAACTCATGTCACCCTCTACTCCAAACTCCAAGATCAGTGATGTAATGAAGATATATGCTAAAAATCCAAAATGATGCCGGAACATCTAGTAGTGTATGCAATCTTGCATCCTCAAAATTTATTTTATTTGATATTGCTCTTTCTTTGTGATTTTCATTTGTAGGCAATTTTCCAAAGAAACCGGGAGACACATCTCTGACCCCTTGAGACACATCTCAGAAATGAAGACACATCTCTAGTATAATTCCCTTTCATTTCATGGATTTAGGCCTCGATGTACCATTGTGGTATATAGAGGATACCCTACATAGTTAGACAGAGAAAGGGTAATGAAGGGCCATGATTACATAGAGGAGAACCAATAGGATTAAGAGGTTAAAGTGAACTAGAGGGATAAGATTGAGTGGTAGATGAGAGTGAATAAGAGTAAGAAGTTAATTTGAATGGAGGGTAAAGGATGAGTGGTAGGTGAGTGTTGTAGATATGTTTTCAAATGAAGAGAGTTTAGAGAAAAGGTAACATAGAGAAATGAGACACCTATCACATGCTTATGTTTTTAGATTATGATCCATGTGAACAAGTTGGAGGGCTAGGATTAGAAAGAAGATGATAATGAATTAATAAAATAAATAAAAGTATTTATTTGATTAATAGTAGAAAAGGGCTAAGGATAACTAAATAAAAATATTTACTTAAACAAGTGAAGACATTTTTAGGTGTCTACATTTTACACGTCTTCGAGACAATGTAGTTTATTACGTTGTTTCAAACAAGATTAAAACATAGTGGGTAGAAAAGGGATAAAGACTAGAAGCATGATGCCTCAGTCATGGGAAGGATGATGAGTTATTAGGATGGTACCCCCTTGAGAGGACATGTAGGTTAGGAGTTGTTGACATTTGTATATGTGGGAGTCTCCTTATGAGATGATAACATCAAATACGTAATTGGCCTTTGGCCTTATGTATTTGAGATCTATTGTTTATTATATATATTTGTTAAAGCAGACTAAACAAAACAATGATTATCATTAACAAATGATGCAGTTAATAATAAATAGTTATACGATTATCAAAGAGACACTATTATGTATTGAACGGATGCAATCCATTCCAATCGACTCTTCACACATGTATAAGACATTGTTCATATTGTCTTCCCAAATACACACAAAAGACAATTATACAATACACACAACAACCATAATATCGAAGGAGATAAAAACACATTTAGATTGTTGGCTGAAGATATATATTATATCGCAGAGGATATACAACATTGAGATTGCAGTATATATATTACCGTAGAGGATAATTAAGATCACAGTATATATATATATATATATATATATATATATATATATATATATATATATATATATATATATATATATATTATCGCAAAGGATAACATATACAAATGGAGATCGTAGTATCACAAAGGATATTCATATATAGCAGAATATATATCGTTGAGGGAATAGTTCAAAATATCATTATTGGCAACTTACCGCCAAGGGCAAAAAAAAGTTATCGGCAAATATCGGAGATAAGTCGGGAACTTCTTGGGAAAATATCGAGAACTTAAAAAATTGCTTAAATTTAATTAGAAATGCATTTGTTTTGCAAAATTCAATAAGGAGATGCATCTAATGAGTCAATAAATGAGTAAACAAACCAAACAAGCTGATCTAAATATATTTAAATGCAAATAGGATACAAAATTGCATCCTCATGTGGAATGTTGATGGCTCGTAGCCATTGTTTGATAGTCTAAACTTTGAAACAAACTAAAAATAGCAAATCGTCTTTGTAA
Source organism: Chamaecyparis obtusa (assembly GCA_027943335.1). NCBI lineage: Eukaryota > Viridiplantae > Streptophyta > Pinopsida > Cupressales > Cupressaceae > Chamaecyparis > Chamaecyparis obtusa. The sequence goes on from BSBK01001665.1 coordinate 1,558,818, forward strand.
AACTAAAAGAAAATACAAGTGTCAAGTACAATATCAAAATAGTCTACATCTTCCTCTTCCCCCTCCTAGCAGTTCTAGTAAAAATTGGTGGAATGGGAGGGGGTCTAGCTGAAGAAGTCCGTCGTGGCTGTGACTCGACCTCTATCCTGGATGTAGATGGTGCTAACAATGACAATGACTCCTCATCATCTTTATCCTCTTCACTCTTAGACTCAGTGCCCTCATCCTCATGAATGTCATCCAACCTGCTGCGAATCCACTCTCCTCCATAGCCTGCCTCTCCAAATCATAGATGTCATGCTCTGTGAACAATGGAGGATGCTCATGTGATGTCTAATCACAGTAAGGATCTATGTCATTCAAATCAAGTGGATCAATTGGTGCTAGCTCTACCTTTCTTATGCTCAATCTAAGGTTATATTGCACAAAGAGGAGGTCATTGAGGCGTTTCTGTGCTAACTTGTTCCTCTTCTTCGTGTGAATGGCCTTGAATAAGATCTAATTACGCTCACAACTGGATGAGCTACAAGGCTGACATAAGATGCAAAGGGCAAATTTTTGCAGATTTGGGACATTTCCACCCCAATTTCGCCACCAAGCATCTGCAAGATAAATATTAAAGAGTTAGAAAGCAAGGTGAAAATATATTTTAGTAACTTAGTTTTTATCTACTTATCATGCATGTGAAAGACTAAAAATCCAATTATTGTACCTAGGGTTTGACTGTTTCTTCCTCTCCTTGCTATGACTGAGGAGAATAGCTTGCCCATTGCATTCTGGTACACTTCCATCTCGGTCACAATGAGGTCTCTCACCTCAACCTTGGGTACCATCCTCTGCATGCAGTCAATGAATCTCTCCATGACCTCTCCATTGGGATCCACGTAGGATGGAGAGAAGCGAAAATGAGGGTTGAGGAAGGACCCCGCTGCATGAATAGATTGGTGGAGTTGATTGTTCCACCTCCTGTCAATAATGTCCCATATGGGATCAAATTTGAGGCTGTCCCCCTTGTAGTAATTTTTAATAGCCTCTTTGACCCTATCCATGGCCTCATAAAGATACCCCATCGGGATTTGATCCCCATCTACCAAGCGGAGAACTCTAACCAAGGGCTCTATCACCTACAATTGAAAAGTAGAAAAATATTATCATTAATTATTAGAGACTAGAGTTACAAATTAATAATGAAAGACTTGATTCTTGAATACAAAAAAATTACCTTCATAATTACCTTCATAATTTTTGTAGCACCATCAAAAAAGTGGTTGTCAAAGATGATGTATGCAACTCTCTCTCTATTAGGCTTCTTTGAATAAGTTGAGTTTATCCATGATTGACTCACAAACATTTTCTTCAAAGAGGTCAAAGAAGTAATAACACTTTGCAACGTTAAGAAAATCGTTGCAAACCTTGTGACTACAGGTATAACCAACTCCTTCCTATGAGTGTGTCCTCTCATCAAGCGGAGAACCCAAGGGCGATTGTAGATATATTTTGTTATCTTTCTTGCATCCTCTACAATCGGTTTCACCCAATCCAATTTTCTTATGTCCTCCAAAAGAAGGTCAAGGACATGTGTTGCACAAGGAGACCAAAAAGTGTGCTATACTTATCTTGAAGGATCCTACCCACTGCCACATATGCCGCTGCATTTTCGGTTATGATTTGCATCGCATTATTAACCCCCACCTCCATTGCAGCTTGCTCTAACATTAGAGCCAAAGTTTCAGCTATCTTTACTTTGTCTGAGGTATCCCAGGATAAAGAGCACTTGATCCTTGTAAGAAACCAAAAAATTGATGATGGTACGATTTCTTCCATCCGTCCATCCATCTGAAAGTATGGTGTAGCCAAACTGTTTCCATTGTGATCTTTGGTCTTCTACCACATCTTTGGCCCTAGAAACAACATCTTTAAGCAACCTACAAGCATGAAGCTAAATTAAGTACACAATTTTGAATCTTGATTAAAAACTTACATTCAACAAAAATAAGTAAATTGTAAAACTGTAAAATATTTAAAAATTAAAACAAGTGAACTAGCCTCCCACTCAAGTCTGTAGGAGAAGGCGCCTTGTAGCCCTTTCCCGCCACAGTAATTCCCGTCACAAAATTCAGCCAATAGGGATTTACTGCAACATTGAAGGGGATGTTGTTAAAATACCAAAAATCGGCACACTGAATGTCAATGTGCCGATGCACATCACTGTTCCACGTAGTACCCTCCAGTGATCGCTGTGCTCCTAGTGTGTTTCTGTGCAAAAAAAAATTTCTATAGAAGATGTGTGTCGCAGTGGTCTACTAGAACCAGCTGAAGTAGAAGCCAAGGGGATGGTAGATTTTTGGATATGTGGACCACGAAGAGAGCCCACTATGCCCTCAAGTGTTGTTTCTTCTTCATCAAGGTTGGCTGGGATACTTGGTCACAACCCATATTATTTCATTATGATCATTTTTTTAGCAAAATCCAAACTAATAATGGTGATTAGAAAATAATAAATGATTCTTTAAAAGGAGATAGTGTGAGATATCTTGGGATTCAGAAATGGCTGCCCTCATGGCCAATTTTGCCCTTTCCCTTTGCAACTTTTTCTCTTCTTGGGCAGCGAACAAGGCATTCATCTCTCTCACTATTTCATCTGTGGTGAACTCACAAACCTTTGTGTCATGCTTGGTGATCCCTCCAAGGTGGTATTTCAAACGAGATATGCCTCCACTAATTAGTTTTTCACATTTTATGCATATCACAGTATTATGTTCGGGTCCTTCAAAAGCATATGCCCATGCCTTGTCTCTAGCCCCTTTAGGGCACGTGCCTACATATCTAGACGGGCATGCGTCTACTGGGCCACTGGCAAACCCTACAACTGACCTAGTTGTAGAGGTATCCCTACTTGCCATTTTAATGAAGAATCAACCTACACACAAATTGAAGGCACAAATTTACATAGCTGAGACTTGAAAGAAAAAACCAAAAAATGTGTTAGGTTATGAAATTTTTAAGAAAATATGAAATTATAGAAAAAACTATGAAACAATTTGCAAAAAAATGCTAAAAAATGGTGTTAGATATTGTTCATTACGCTCTAAAACGAGTTAGAGCACATTGGAAATGGTATTGTAGAGTTTGCATAAACTTAGATGCAACTAATACAAGACAATGATTTTTTTTTAAAAAAGAAAAAGAATTTTGAAAGCTTACTTGTGGCTCTGAATTTGCTTGAAAAATCTCTTCGAATCCACTTCAAATCCACAAGAAATCATTCTAGAATGCTGCAAATGACCTTCTTTCTCCTCCAAACCCTTTCTCTCCTCTCCAAATCAGCTCTTGCAAACAAAAACATCAATTTTGCACTTTGTTGGGCCATCACAATCTATTTCTGGGTGTGCGGGTGATAAGTATTGAAAATATCACAATAAAATGTGAACTTATTGCCACTTTTCTCTGCGATAAGTTTTTGCAATAACTTGACAAAATTTATCACGGGCCAGAACTTATCGCTATAAGTTCATATATCTGTGATAAGTCGGCAATTATTTGTTCTATAGTTAAGGGTATAAACATATTTCAGGATTCATAACAATTATATTGTAGAGAATATACTTATTGCATTATAGACATTAATACGTATTGGAGATACGTTCGGCAGTAAAGATCAATTCATAAATTTTGCAAATCAATATATATTGATCTTGACAAATTGTAATCAGACATTGAACATTTTGATAATTATATTTAGAGATTCTTTGTTGGGTTTTTCACCTTCAAGGTTGAAGGTTTTCCCAGGGTACTTTGGTGTATTTTGTGTTAATTAGTTTAGAATTCTGCTTTCCTTATTAATCTGATTGGAAAAACAACAATACACTCGTTTTCTCTCAAAAGGGAAGATGACAATAAGGATAGAAGTAAATGAAATAGACATTGATAAATGAAGGGGGGTATCGATAAGTATATGATAAATCGATGGCTATAAAAGTAGTTATGGATGAGAGAAGTGAAAATGAGGAGGATATGGGTAAATAGAAAAGATGAAGATGCTAGTGATGAAGATTTGTGCTTTTTAAGTGGTATATCATAATGGAGCATTGTAGCAAGTTGATGCAAGCATCTAGGTACTACAACACCAGGATGGCTCACATACCATTTGTAAGGATAGAAGACACTTTTAAATAGGAAGGAATTCTCGCATTCATGTGAGACTCACATGTCCTTGATGATCATCAACAATCACGTCCTTGGACAAAACATAACACAAGAACAATTCACAAGCACAACATACAAAAATAAATGATCATGCCTCATTGTTAAGGTTTTAGGATCATTGCAAATGTAATAGCACTATCTCATTGTATGTTTTTATGTGTTTTCCAAATGCAACAATCTCTTGTATTTATATTGAGAATGAGTCAAGAAGAGACATGTCCCTTCATGGGACATGTCTATTCATTATTATGTAATTAATATAATGACAATTGTGATTATATATATATAATATCTCATGAGTATTATATTAATTTCTCTAATATTTACATAATAATAATATTTATTTTATCAATTTAACTATTTAGTTATTATGAGAATAATTATAATCTAACTTTATGTATCCATATATATCAATGTATATAGTAATATCAATTATTATATACATTGATATATATATGTATATATATAATAAATCATTTCTCATAATAATCATATAGTCAATATTATTTATTTGAGCGATGCTACAAACATCAACACTCCCTCTTAGATAGGGAGGATAAATCAATCCAATGTCAACACTTATGACACTTGACAACATCAATCATATGATGTAAGAAATAAAGGTATCATCCTCATGATGTAATCAATAGAAACATAGTCTCAATATGTGGATTGCCTCCATCGGTGATTCTATCCACAAGCTCTCATGTGGATTGCCTCCATTAGTGATTCTATCCACAAGCTCTCAAGTGGATTGCCTCCATCGGCGATTCTATCCACAAGCTCTCATGTGGATTGTCTCAATCGGCGATTCTATCCAGATACTCACAAGATTTAGTGTGGATTGCCTCTATCGGCGATTCTATCCACAAGTTCCCGGGTGGATTGCCTCAATCGGCGATTTTATCCACGAGCTCTCGTGTGCATTGCCTCCATCGGCGATTCTATCCACAAACTCACGAGATTTAGTGTGGATTGCCTCTATCGGCGATTCTATCCACAAGTTCTCAGGTGGATTGCCTCTATTGGGGATTCCATCCACAAGTTCTTGGGTGGATTGCCTCAATCGGCAATTCTATCCACAAGCTCTCGTGTGGATTGCCTCCATCAGCGATTCTATCCACAAACTCACGAGCTTTAGTGTGGATTGCCTCAATCGGTGATTCTATCCACAAGTTCTATCTATTATGATCAGTTTCAGCCATCACAAGATGTCTATCACAATAGAAGGTCAAGTTATTGTAAGATCGTCACCTTACAATAACTTTTATAAATACAAGTGATAATCATTTGGAAGTCGTCACTTCCTCATGATTTACATGGGGGCAAGCCCATTAAAAACATTCATGATTCATTAGTATAATAATCAATTATATCAAGTTTACCTCATAAATGTTTCACCTTCAATAGTGAACTCCCTCTCAATCAATATGATCAAGATTGTCACAAGTTGACTGAACCATCTACTCCCTCTGAAGCTCAAGTTTATCAACTTATCAAGACCTCTTTTGAAATATCAAACTCCCTTTGCATGTAGTCTCAATCATCAATTTATTTGCAAGCATCAAGTTCTTTCTCCCTTGAATGCAATTATCTTGTGCTTCTGTCTTGAAGGTATGTCAGAGAGAGATTACAAATAGCTCACTAAACTATCTCGACCGTAAATACCAATAATAGAAGCATACAATATTTTACTAACCAATAGTATAGCATGAATTACAAACTCAAAAATTATGTGCATTAATAAAACATGAAATACTTATCTTTTATAAATTTCAAGTATTTCATTCTATAAGGTGAGCCCATATAGAAAATATCATGCAAAATCAAAGAATGATTTCGTCGTTCTCGAACATTACTAGAATTATTCACATGAATTGTCTTGACTATCCAAAGTTTCTGTACACTATGAAAACCTTCAATTTGATCAGATCTCCCTTCAAGTGGTTAGGCTTTAAAGAAGGAACCTTGCTCTTTTACAGATTTTTGCATAGACTCGTACACAGTCAGTCATAACTTTTGAATCTATATTTTTTCTCCAATCGCTCTGGTGAGATTCTTCTAAATTTGTTTATCACCAACATATCCAAAATTTAGCAAAATCCAACAGTGCATTTGTGAGATATGGTCCTCGTACTAAGACTGTATTTTCTGTGACAGTCACACATTCACCATCAACAAAGTACTCTCTTACATTTGCAACTTAGCTTTGATACCATGTTAAGATTTTAGGATCATTGCAAATGTAATAGCACTATCTCATTGTATGTTTTTATGTGTTTTCCAAATGCAACAATCTCTTGTATTTATATTGAGAATGAGTAAAGAAGAGACATGTCCCTTCATGGGACATGTCTATTCATTATTATGTAATTAATATAATGACAATTATGATTATATATATATACATATTATATATATATATATATAATATCTCATGCGTGTTATATTAATTTCTCTAATATTTACATAATAATAATAATATTTATTTTATCAATTTAGCTATTTAGTTATTATGAGAATAATTATAATCTAACTTTATGTATCCATATATATCAATGTATATAGTAATATCAATTATTATATATATTGATATATATGTATATATATAATAAATCATTTCTCATAATAATCATATAGTCAATATTATTTATCTGGGCGATGCTACAAACATCAACACTCATCATAGCCACTCTAGTCCAAGACATCGTTGAGTAGGATAGGAAACGTGTCATTAAGATAAATCAAATAAAAGATAAGACTCACTAGACCAAATGAGTCAACAACCATTTAGACCTTCTTGCCAACGTTAACTATTATTGCTAGCATGATAACAATGATGTCTGGGTTCGAGAAGGATTCATCCTGTATAAGTTAAGTTGCTGATTCGGGTGCAGATGCGGATGCGGGTGCGAGAATCGCGTGCACAGATGGACGAAAATCTTTTTTGGGGGTTTTGGATACGTTAAATATATATATATATATATATATTTAAAAGATCTATTGGTTTAAGAGATTTCTAGTTAATATCCATATCAACTAAGATTATAATATTAGATTATGATAAAAAAATGTTCTTCAAACCCTACAAAGTCTCCCAATCAATTCCTGATTTCGTCTATAATTTCACTATGAATCAATTCCACTGGAAGATTAGGCAAGCTAATCCATCTAGTGACTTTAAAAGATTGAAGATTGCTGCCCAATCAAAATTAGGATGCCAATTAATAAATTTGAAATTATGCCCTCCATAATAGAGATTATTGCCAGATAAAAAATCATTTTTTAGATTTAAGTTTTTACAATTTATGAACAAAAACTCTTCAGATAAGATAGTTATACCTACCTTGCTGTTGTAGGCATCTTGAAACCACATTGCAATGTCATCCACTTGAAACCCGTATCCAATCCATTGAGAAAATAAACCAGGAGATCTGCAATAATCTCACATTCCATATCTGTATTTGTTGTTAATTTCGGCCGTAATTCTTTCCTTTTTATCCACAGGTTGTGGATTATGCTGTGGGATTTTTTGTTGTAATTTTTGTGGAGGCCGAGGGTTCCTTTCGAATTGCATTGCCTTGTGATTATGACTCCTCGAGGGTTTACTTTGTTTGTTATATGGTTTTGATGAAACCTTTCTTTCATGCCAGAAATTACTAAAGGGCGGGATGCGATTGTTAATGTTATTGTAGCTATGGTCGACATAGATAACATAAAGGTTGTGATGATATAATTATATTGCTAATATAATTATTGTGATAATACGATTATATTGATAATATAATTATTGATAATATTAATTATATGAGACATTTGTATAATTAATGGGGCCAACTTGGAAGCGTGGTGTCCCTTGGTGAAGGGGCACCACTGATAGGTATAAAGGAATATTAAATCTTCCTCTCTTGGACATTAAACGCACTCAATCTACTTTATTTAGAAGAGAAGTGCTTGGCGGATACGATAGTTGTATATCGTCTATGGTTGGGAGGGAAACAATGATCTGTGTAATTGCCCGTGGTTAAACAAGTACACCAAAAACAACATGGTATCAGAGCAGGTGACAATCTTGGAGGAGTAATTTTCATAGGCAGACCCACATTGATGGGTTATCTGCATTTGATCGTGGAGTTCGTGGATAAGTCTTCATAGTCTTTGTGTATCTGATCAGGGGGCTCGAGGTTCAATTCACTTTCCAACACATTTGATTGCCGAGCATTCTGCAAATTGCGAGCCTCTGAAAGCTCTCGCACATAAATTATTCACGAGAAAATAAAATTCTCTGGTCATTGCTGCAATTGATCTGTTAATTGTTGAATGATTTACAATGAGAAACCATGAGAGTACGAATGGCAAGGTGATTTGAGGAATCGAGATGAAAGTAGGAGCCGAGAAAATTAAGGTGCTCGGATTGGACGGTGGCACAAATTCCATTGTTTGCATTTGCACACCAGTTTCATCGCGCAATGACCAAGTACCTGATCCTCCCCCTTTACTCACCAGAGCCATTGGTAGATGCTCCAATCATAACAGTGTCGGAGCCAAACAAATATTTGTTTTGGCCATGAGAACCTGGGCGGAGGAATGAAATATTGGTTGAAATGGTAAGTAGAAGTCATATGCTTAGAGGAGTATAGTTGTCATTTCTTTTAAAATGGGCATGTTAATGGCAGTCTGGAAGCTCACACACACATCTGAACTGATTAGCTTCAGAAACTACAGTCGAATCTACATGCATAAGTCTTTGCAAGAATGGAGGAACTTCTTCATTGATGCTGTTTGAAATACTTCAGTTTAGAAGTTACTCATACCCAGGCTACAAAGTTGAGCCGATGAAGAAAAGACGGAAATAAATATAGTGCGTACTATTAGTTGAGAATTGGATTTTGTGCAGAGGTTATTATTTTTGCTCTTGAAATTCTCTTGAGATGACTATCAAAGAGCACCTTGGGAGTGATGTGAAACTTATAGTGTAGATTTAGAATGCCCAGACGAATCCTACCCTTTAAGGCCTATGAATGTTCAAGGTTCCAATTGGAGACTGTCCGGCACCAAATGCATCGACTTGCATCAACATTACAGCTGAAAGTTGTTGCCGCATGTGTTCACGAGTATAAGTTGGAGAAGCTCCGTGAGCCATTTAGAGAGTCGGCTTCGGTTCTTCAAGAAAGCAAACAATGAGCCCACAAATGGGTAAGACATAGACACAATAGTATTAGCATGTCTCTGAACATGTAGATTATATAAGCAACAATCAAGGCAAGGGCAGGAAAGCTAAAGAGATATTGAAGGAAAGCTCTTCATCTCGAAAGAGGATGGGTCTCGCCGTTCTCTTTACAGTGAATGTTAATCTACCTCTGTGAATTTATACCCGACTCGAATTTGTCTTCATTGGAGCAACAATAGATATTGTTAGTATGGCTGGAATCCTTAAAAGGATTCTGTGTATTTCCCATGGACATTGTCACTTAAATATCTTATCTTCTAGAGATGATGCCTGCCCATCTTAAGGCTATTGGAGTATAAAGAATAGATTTGTTGTGGAATTAAGATAGTGTGGCATATCAACTGAACATTATCATGCAGATATGGATGCAGAGACTTGCAAATGAGTCCATTTCCATTTGTCATCCACCATAGTCTTAGGAAGACACTCGAAGATGATACTTGAGGATTTCTTGGTCAAAGCCAGAGTTGTCAAGGAAGACTCCCCACTCTCTAATCTTCAGTAGGACTAGTCCAATTTCAATTGAAAGCTCTGTTGCTCAAGGAGTTCAAGTATCGCTTGGAGGGCGTTATCCTTTGACTACTAGAGATAAGTATCTTATGATTATACCTTTGAATATTGATCATGAATTTTATGTAGTTAATTCATGCAATAACATAGAGAATAGTGAATCATGTATGCTTCTAGCATTATTTTAAACATAGGTTGAGTCTATTACTAATCTCTCTAAAATGCTTCCAGGACGGATTGAGAACCATAAGAATGATGAGAGATTGCATTCATAGGGAGTTAAATTCCAAGAAATCATGGAATGAGTTAAGAGCTTCAGATTTAGTCCTTTGTAGAGAATCAGCAAGCTCGTGAAGCAGTGTGGCTTCGAAATCTCCTTGTTGGTCATTGGAGTAAACTATAACTCATTGAACAAATAATCATGGACCTATGATGAGGAGACCTATTAGAGAAGATTCAACTCTAATGCATCCTGCAGTAGAATTGCTCTTCCAAACTGAAGAGTTGTTGCCAAAGGAATCAAGAGAGGATACTCAATTCTGGACATAATGTGGAACTTGATGGACTAGACCTCAGTCCAGTACTTTGACTAAGAATCTGTAGGATGATTTGATTAAGGTGATCTGGAATAAGGTCAAGAAGGAAAGTCCTTAACTCTCAACAATAGCAGCGAAGCGGGTTGATTTGTTTGTCATTGAAGTCATTGGAGATATTTTAGACCTAATTGCATTTTGGGAGAAAGATATGTTCCATGATTGGGACCATGTGAGAAGGGTATGCATTCACGATAGAGGGAGAAGCTAGAGGATCTACTTTAGTTGACATTTGAGGATCTTGGTCATATTGGTTCAAAGAGAGTGGACCATGTCGAGATGGTTTCTCTAGTGATCAAGTATAGTTATCATATGGCCGATATTCTCACCAAGCCCATTTCCAGAGTAAAGTTTGTGCATTTTCGAGACAAGCTTGGAATTGTGGAGAATGAATCCCTTGTTGAGAGGGAGTCTGAGTATCAGTGACTTCTAGAGATGTACTATAATGCATTCTTCTCTGTGAGTGGGAAGCTTGAGGTGCAAGCCCTTGTTAATGCATTCTTCTTGTGAGGGAGAAGTTTGAGGCGCCAGCCCTTGTTAATGCATTCTTCTTTGTGAGAGAGAAGTTTGAGGCAAAAGCCATTGTTCCACCCTTTGGGAGTAGCCATGGTAGATCCACCCTCTAGGAGTAGCCAAGGTGGATGTCATGTGAGAGACTCCATGACTTAACACTTGTGTTTATTCACCCTATGGGAGTAGCCATGGTGAACGTCATGATGAGATGACGACATCATGTTGAGTGATTATGTGATGAGCACTTGTGTTCATTTGCATTTCCATTCATGGGAGTAGCCATGATGGACCCACCCTATGGAAGTAGTCATGGTGGATATCACTACATAACTCAGATATCAAGAAGGATTCCTTCCTAGCGAATAGGGAGTGTTAATGTTATTGTACCTATGGTTGGATTTCTTCAGGCGGACACAGATAGCATAAAGGTTGTAATAATATAATTATATTGCTAATATAATTATTGTGATAATATAATTATATTGATAATATAATTATTGATAGTATTAATTATATAATTAATTATATGAGACATCTATATAATTAATGGGGCCAACTTGGAAGAGTGGCGTCCCTTGGTGAAGGGGCCCCACCAATAGGTATAAAGGAAGATTAAATCTTCCTCTCTTGGACATTGAACGCACACAATCTGCTTTATTTAGAAGAGAAGTGCTCAGGGGAGACGATAGTTGTATATCTTCTATGGTTGGGACTTGGGAGGGCAACAATGATTTGTGTCATTGCCCATGGTTAAATGAGCACGCCAAAAACAACAATGCTGAGGGGCCAGAGGGCCATCTTTTGAACTAGGGTTATATTGAAAGACAGTATTATCATGAACCTTGTCTATAGGGGCTGGTTTTAAAAAATCCTCCACATTCTTCTGAGTGATTGGAATCTATTGTTGACATAGGGGTATGGAGGAGCCATCAATTTTGAATGAAAATGACCAGTAGAGGGAGGAGGACGGGGATCCCTTTCACCCAATGTGATGCAGTTAGCTCCATAAGCAAAATCCGGTGTCCTAGATGTGATTGGAATTGCCTGGATTCTGGAAACCCTGCCATTATTCATCCACCCTCTATTTTGCTCCTTTTGACCGCTGCCCTGTCAGCCCTTCTTGTTTTCTTACTCCTAACCATTTTCCATCCTGATTCCTACCATGATTGTGGAGGGGGAGCCCAGCCCCCATGGCAGATTGCAGAGTATCGAACCCTATTCATATTCGCATTTGTGTTCACAGAGAAAAGATCTCAATTTTCTTGAATTCCCGCACTAAAAAATAATGCTTTGTTAATAATAAATAATTTTTCTAAATCATTTCCAAGTTTTAAAATATTAATGCATTTTTAATGCTAAATAAATTTTCCAAGTTATTGCCAAGCTTTTGTCAAGTCTTGAGTTTTAAAATTTTTTTGGTCCTGTCAAGTAATTGCTCAGTCTGAGTTTTTAAACTATGCTTTTTACCTTTTTTGATGAACTTGTGTAAATGATATTTATCTTAAGGATATGTTTGATTACATAAATCATTCATTGTGCATTAAAGGCCTCATATGCTTTGAAGTTTCATTTAAGTCATGTGATTAGTGTTCAATATGTTAATATAATTTATTTTTCATTTGACATTAGTGTTGCAGAAAATGTGGGTTCAATATCAAAGATTGTGAAAATCAATCTCTATCTAATAAACCAATCAAAGGATGAGATACAAGGCTTGAACAATACAACAGGGAAATATGAAAATTAAGTTGCCTTAATGTGGAAAACCATGTTTTGATCCTTCTTTTTAATGATGCCAAAAGTCAGCCCACATACCATTTTTAATAACCCTATTTTTTGTGAACCTATAACAGAAAAGAATCAGCAATGAGGTGCAAATAAGCTACATAAGAGCATCACATAACACAAGGATTTACATGGAGAAACCCTCACAGGAGAAAACTCCAATAAGAAGAGAGGCCAAGTATGCATTATCAATAATAAATGTGATTACAATACATTCACTTTCATTCTCCTTTTTCCCTCCAACAAACTAAACCCGTGTACCTATGAACAGCCTCCTTATGCCTCCCACTTTGCATTGTTCCTATAGAATAACTCTACATTCAACAGTACCTTATAATTCTAAATCCAAAGGGCTGAATTCGTAGAATGGAAGAGCTCTAAAACCACCAATAAAAATGTCCATGGAGAGATCTTCATTCCTCATAAACACAACCCTTAGAATGCCTCCATGGAAGTTGAAAAAACACTGGTTTTGGCTTTAATACTTTCCCTCCAACTTGGGCACCCAATATTGCAAGATAATCATTACATAAAATGTAATAAATGATGGAACACCAAGAGACGTGTGTTGCCTCTTCTAAGCCCCCACTTGAACAAGCCCAAAGGTCACTCATCTGTCCACTTCTTATGTCATAATTATCCCATTCTAGGCATCCACATGTGGCAAAAACAATATTAAATAATTGTGTTCACAACCCGCCTTTACCCCTTGCAGCTAGTTGAACCCATCACCCCTTATGAATATATTACAAACAATAGAGAGATAAATATTAAAAACATATTTTCCCAATACACCTTACGTGCCTTAGGACACTTTCCAAGATAGATGGCACCTTAATCCGCACAATTAGACCCTATCTGACCTACCTTTAGGAAACTTATTTCCAATGGTTCCAAATTTGCACTTATGATATTGGTGCAGGATGGATCTAAATGACTGGTTCTAGTTCAAAGCCATGCAAATTTTCTGTTGATGGCATTTTGTATGAAATATCATCTTGTGCATTTTTATAAGGGTTAAAGATTTTTTGACTTTTTATAAAATGTAAGTGATTAGTTTAATTACTTATTTTGTTATGAATATATTTTCTCACGATTATTTCTCCCTTCACAAATTAAACTTGAACCAAGTACATATGGAATTTTTCATGATGCACATGTATCCTAACACTAATATATTGTAAATTTTTACCTTCTTTGCAGGAAGATTACTATGCGCATCCAGAAAATTATTATTCTGTTTTTCATGAAAAAATAGCTCCTTATGCCTCTGTAATAGGTATGATAAATTTCTAGCTCTTAAAATGCATGGTAGTATGAGTGTTTATAATTAGGATAACTTGTACTGGTTTTATATTGCGTCTTAGTCCATTTCGTACTTAGTTTGGTAAGTTGCATGCATGATAACTGTGTAAATGCCTTACATAATCCTCAACTCACAGAATATATAATCAGTAGCCATGTAATCACAAGTCTAAAAGAAAATTCTGTACTAATTGTAAACAATGATTTTGTTATGTAGTCAGGTAATAGGCTGCTTGTGGAAAATAGTCTAATTTAATTAATTGATACCACTCTGATTGGTGCATATAATTTGAGCTGAAAGTTCTCTAAATATTTCCTATTATTTTTTGAATTTTATTTTTTGTTCAAGAATTTCTCATTTTGCCATTTTGTAAGATTTAGGGGTTTGCTTTGCAGATACCTTCCCATGAATTATTTTACACACCTTTAGTCACCTGTTTCTGTATAATATTTGAAACATGATTGTTACAACATTAAGAAATGAATTCATTTAAACTATAATCTATTTTAATGTTTGTTGCATCTGTTGCAGTCAACTGCATGTATTGGGAAAAACGTTTTCACCGATTGTTGAGTAACAAGCAATTGCAGGATTTGAAATTGGCTTCAAATCGTCTTGTGGGAGTAGCTGACATAACCTGTGATATTGGAGGTTCAATTGAATGTTTGGATAGAACAACAAAGATAGAGCGACCTTTCTTCAGGTAGGTTCGTGACTAAATATTTTAAAATACTTTTGATACGTATTTTGAAAAAACCTACGTATTGTGAAAGCATCTGCATAGAGACTATGGTTCTTGTTGCTGGATTAAATGAATTGACACGTTAAATAATCCATGAATCATTTCATAGTCAGATCTTGGGGCTCATAACAGATTTTCATCATGACCAATTTTATTTTTATTTGGAGGTACTATTAGGATAAAATTTGACCTTAAATAAATTGTCTTTTTTTTAAAACAAATTAGTCCCCATCATCTAACCACACCCCTTTTTATAGTATAGCGTGATGACTGCACTTTGGGAACTTGAATGATTTCTTGAGTTTTCTTCCATGTGTAAAAATCACCTCCAACCCTTGAGACATTATATGCTAAGCTAATTATAATTTGTTTTGAATAGAAAGAAAATTATAACTTATTTTGAATACAAAGCAATTATGAGAGAGAAATCTATACTTATAGGTCCCTAGTAATATTCCCAAATCTTGTCTTTCTTTTGAACATCAACTATAAATAATGTAAAACAATGCAGATTTCTCTCATCTTTAGTGATGTAGGAATCTTCAATAACAAATTTGTCACCTTTCCTATATATTTATTTTAATCATTTACAAACTGTAGATTTTTTTCTGTTACATGTTCTGAGTGTAACACATCATAATCATCACAATCATACTCTTTGAGTGCTATTTGCTCCATGAAGGCTTTTTAGAGTTTTCCTGAATTTTTGTTGAACACTTCAATTCTATTGATTTTTTTAATATAAGTAGTTAGGAATGTTTTAATGCCTTTCTGAATACATTATTTTATTTTTCCAGATGTACCAGTTTTGCCAGACTTCTCAATTTGTTTCATTTCTGATTCTCAAGTATATTTGCAACTCAAACTTCAATTTTTAGTTGCTTTGGTTTCTATTTTCAAAATTGCAATTTGATTAAGGTTTAAGGAGGATAATGGATGAACAACCATTCTCACGTGTAACATAATGGCTATCATCTAATTTCACTATATAATCATATAGAGTTATATGACTTTATGTTTTTTGAGAGCAAATTACAAGTCCACCCAAAATTCACAAATAATGCATTGTTTCATGGTCATCCCATTAGTTCTAAATCTCCTTGGTGCAATATTGGAACTATAAGCAATTTATGCTACAATGGTATCAAATCAATTTGGACAATCAATACCAACCAAAAATTTCACTCCAAAACAACACTAGAGCGTAGATAGAACAATTGAGAGAAAATAGTAACATCATCAAAGGTGTAAAAATATTTCAAGAATGGACAAAAAAACTGCTTGGAGAATAATAAATAAGAACCAACCCAGAAGTGTTGGCAAGTATAAAAAATGGGGAAGAGACGCTGCATATTTCAATTGGAAAATTGTTTGGCACTCAAATAAATGTAACCAACATCACCTAATTTAACAAAAATCAAGTTATCAAGTATATGTTCTCTATGTCATTTGGGTTGTCATCAAACGTTTATAAATACTGCTAGAACCCAGATAACTTGATTTAAAACAAAAAACAAGTTATCATTAAATCAATGTAAAATTCATAAAATTAAGTTCAATAATCTAATAACATCCTACTTACTGAAAATTGCTTGGCTAAATTAGTTTATATAGTTTGATTCATCAAAAACCTTCCTCATCACACTTAACCTGAATTCTTTTTTTTTTAAAATAAGAAAACCAATTCCTTATTGTGTTGGTTATTTTCTACATGATGCAACTACTAAGCTTTGTAATTGCAATCTTGAAAAAATAAGTGGTAAGTTGAGATGATAGTGACCAAGTTTGAAACAAGAACTTATGTTCGACAGAACCTCATAATCATGATTGTCTATACTTGTATGATAGCATTCTTGCTGTTAGAAAGACCCTCTCAAAGGCATTTAAGTGTCTTAGCAATGGTTTCACGGCTATTCCTTTAGATCTTTCTACAATTAATCCTTTCTGTTATTTCTTGGTAATCCTCTAAAACATTTGTGGGCATTATTATCTCTTTGACTGAATTTTTTGTTTGAAAAATCCTGCTGTTATGTTAATTTATGTATTGAACATGTTTGAGTGGAACAAATTAATTTTTGTGCAATGTACTTCATTTCCGTAGACTACTTTTCATAGTGTCTTATTATGGCCTTAAAGTTATAAGCTTTTCTATCCCTGTGATTGTGAGTCCGACTTTATTTTAAGATAGTAAGAGTCAATTGAATTCCTGTTGCAGATACAATCCAATAAATGGTTCATATTATGAAGACATGGATGGGGATGGAATTATATTTTTGGCAGTTGACATTCTTCCTACAGAGCTTGCAAAGGAGGCAATGATAAATTCAACTAGTAGCTTACTTCATATTTTATAACTTTTAATATTTTCATGTGGAAGATAATGTTTACTAGATAATTACAAACTAATCAAAATTTTCGTTATTTTGAAGGTTTCTAGTTATACCATGTGGAATATGAACATGAACTTCTGTCTCTTCATGTAGGCAACCAAGCATTTTGGTGATGTTCTTTGCCAATTTATTGGGGACATGGCTTCTTCTAAAAGCCCTAAAGATTTATCACCTCCAATAAGTAGGGCTTGTATAGCTCACAAAGGAGAGCTTACTCCACTATATGATTATATCAAACGAATGAGGTATCCTAGTTGTACATAAGTTAGTTACATATTTTTGCTTGCTGCAATATTTATTGATTTTTTTTTCAAAGTGATAGATAGAATGTATGAATTCGGTTTCCTTTATCATTTTGAACAATTTTTAGAAATTTGAATGTCTAGGTAATTTTGCCAATAGCTATTTTATTCATGTTATCATGATATGATTATATCAAACAAATGTGTTATCCTAGTTGTATATAAGTTAGTTACATATTTTTGCGTATTGCAATATTTATTGAATTTTTTTTCAAAGTGCTAGACAGAATGTATGAATTTGGTTTCCTTTATCATCTTGAACAATTTTTAGAAATTTGAATGTATAAGTAATTTTGCCAATAGCTACTTTTTTCACTTATTATGATATGATTTGGAAAGGAAAGTTAAATTTTATTTCCATATCACATTATCAGGAAGAAATAAAGATTGGCATGACTGAAATCTCACCAGTATTGATTGAGTTGTATAAACCACGATCTCACTAGCTCTTAAAATGACGACTCTAAGTTCAAGATTGTTACCCAATCCATATATTGTCACTCATGCTTTTGCTTTAGATTTGGCTAAGGGTTAGTTTTAGAGTCTAATTCTTTCTTCTACCATATCAATGCTGTTTACTAGTCTATCTTCATTTATTTCTCTGAATATATGTTGAATGGAATATAGTTATTAAATGAATCTAAGAGTGGCCAAACTTGCTGAGGGAGATTTTTAATTTTCTATTTTTGTGATTTTTTCTTTTTAACTGCATTCAATTACCATAGAATCTCCTTCAATTTCGAGGTTTTTGCATCAAAATTTAACTTACATTAACTTAGGTGGATAGGGGAGGTGGGTTGGCGGTAGGGTTTTCCATTTAGCTTCTTTCCCACTCTTTGAAGAGTCATCTCTTTTAACCCCATTAACAAGGGAATGTTTTTTCAATAATTATTAATAATTTAATAATATTGACAAAAGATGAAATACTCAGGAAAAACTCAGTGAGTTAGAAAACCCTCAAGTTTCTTTATCTGTGAGTAAACTTAACTTGCCAATGCTTTGCGGAGTCACATTTTTTAGCCTTGCCAAGTTTTTGTTGTGCAAGTTTAAGTGTTTCAAGTATGATATATATATATATATATATTCTAAACAATAATAATTTAAAGATAATTTATAATTAAATAATTATTATGATTAAAAATTAGCAATTAAAAAAATTAATATCGATGATATTAATAAATAAGAAATAGTAAATTATTAACAATATTAATATTATTAATAATTATAATCAAATTATTAGTTAATAATTATATATTAATTAATAATTAGTTATAAATTAAGAACTAAGTTTAAAATTGATGGCTAAAATATCAAACATTTGGTAATTTAACATTTTAGTTTGACACTACAATATGATCTGGTCAAGTAAATGATTTTTGACAACACAAAATTTAGTGATGCCAAGAAATTTCTTGCAACACAAACAAGGTTTGAATTTGGTATAACACTACCATAGTAAGTCACTTTGACTTTCAAACAAAACTCAGCTTTTCCTAACCATTATAAGTTCATCATAAAGATTCTGAATGACCCCTTAATATTTCATTTGTATTCAATCATTTCATTGTGCTATTAGGTCATTCTTACCCATGGCAAACATGAATGCATGATAGATCTAATTAAAAGCATAGAGGAACACAAACACTTACTCATCATAGATAGATGATTATTTGGAATATTTTATAGGCTAAATACATCTTGTGTCTTACTAAGTTACCGGTTCAGGGGCGGATGTGGATGTGGGTATGAGAATCTAGTATGCAAATGTGTGAAATTTTTTTGGGGGGGGTTTTGGGTGCATATATATATATATACAAAAAAATGCAAGAAATATGCAAAATTAAATCATTTGACAGTATGATGCTTCATCATTGATCAAAGATAAATATTAAATGCCAATTGATAGTTTACAAATATTCAAATAAGCCATATCGTATACGTCTATGTTCACGATTCCAGTGAAAATCAGAAAATCATTACAATTAAAAAATCAAAATGTAGTTCATGATTCAATGTTCATCAATTAGGATTCACTAAATAGAATCATAAGGATTCTCAAAAAAATTGTCTTCAGCTTCAGTTGGTGCAAGTTCAAGATCATTTGAACCCAAAGTGGTTCCACTTGCACTAGATGCACCATGTGTCTAGATGTAATCATCATCATCATAATCTGTAGTGAGTCTAGTAAGATCCTGAACGGTTGCATCCAAGTTGGAGCACTCAAGGGATACATGCCAAAGCTTTGCCACCCCATCCTTCTCCTTGTAGTTTTGATCCTTACATGACACAAGGCGTAAGTTGCAATGAATATAAACCAAGTCTTCGGCTTTTTTTTATCCCAACCGGTTTACACTTCACTGAGTGGATAACGAAGTATGTACTCCAATTCCATTTAGTGGCAAAAGAATTTGCAACCTAGATATTCTTCACAAAATTAAAACTAAAAATGCAAAGTAAATTAAAGAATTTTAAGTACTAAATTGTAGAATACAAGTGGTAAAAAAAACAAAAAAAACTTACTTGAGAGGATCTTGATTGCAAGAGGTTGTAGATACTTAAATGGTTGACCATAGAGGTACCGCCATGTGATAGCTTCCATGTCGTTTTGGTCATTAATAGTTGTTGGACTATGATTTCTGTTGCCTCACTTTTCACCCCATACCTATGTTGTTAAAAGTGAAAGATCGTGAAGTCATAGTTAGTCTGGTGTCTAGGTCTAAGTCTTTCTTAGGTAGGTTTTCTTTGCTAGGTTTCCCTATCATTGCCTTTCTTTCTCTGAGCCGGGCGGGTTACTTAAAAGTCTTGTCATGATGGGTAGGTGATAGTTCCCAACCTGGGAAGGATATCAGGCTCTCATTGATGATCTTTTACAGATGAAAGTTGTGAAATATTCTCCAGGCATGTACAAGGGACCTGATGGAAGTCTTCTCATATGGTTGATGCAATAACAAGTCTAGCATTTGGAATTTTAGAGATTCACTTTATGGGGCAGTGTGTGCAATCCAGTTGACAAGATTTCTCCTGTTCTAATGTGTGAAATGGTTATAAAAGTAGAATTTACAAGTGGAGAATATTTGGTTACATTGAAATTCTGCAAGTCTAGAGGATCTTAAGTTGTGTTTCCAGAGATTGCTGATGCAAATGTGATGTTGTCTTCTCAGTTGGACTCCATATGGTGTTATGATTTATAGGCTCAGAATGTGAAGGATGTATCTCAAAATGGAAATTTTTCTTGGAAAGAAAGTTTCAACATTAGCCTATGCATTAAAATCATTCAGGGAGGTTCAGATGCTCAAATTCAAGAAATTAAAAATTGAAGTTGCTTTGACTAGTCCTGGATTATATGAAGATATGAATACAAAGGCCTCCAAAGTGTTTTAAGTTTATTTGAAGCTCCTAAACAAGGTTCAATATGATGGAAATGAACAGGGGATTCCATTCTACCTTTCGGCCAATGGGATAGCGGGGATCTTGCCACCTGTCGAGATACTTTTCCTGCAAGCTTCCCAATGTTGTTACCGAGCTCGGGTCAAAGAAAAGTGCGGCGTGCTAAAGGAGAATCAACGGATGTCGCAAGATCGCATGACTGAGGAAGATGTCATGCGATCATGCGGGATGTGGACACGTGGAATGGTGGGGTCGCGGGCTCTTAGTTGCGGTCTCCAGATCTACGGTCCCCGCTTTGTCGCATGACTGAGGAAGCTGTTTTGCGATCATGCGAGATCTCGCCACATGTCCCTCGGTGGGTCCGAAAGAATTGTTTACAGTAGAAATGTTTAAAGATCATCGGCGGAGGTGAATCTACGGTTCCCGCTTTAACGGGATGATAGGGAAGATTCTAAGCGGTCGCATGATCGCAAAACTTTAAAACAAGCTATGCGATCATGCGAGATGCGAACACGTGTCTCGCGGTGGGGCCAAGAAAAGTTTCTTGCAGTTGCTAGGTCGGAGAAGGAATAAGGTACATTCGGCGGTTAGGAAAGATGACCGCGCGGTTTCGCAACTAATAAATAGTTAAAGTTGGGCAAGTTCGTTTTGAGCGGTCGCATGATCCCAAAACTTTAAAACAAGCTATACGATCATGCAAGATTGTGCCACGTAGCCCGTGGGTCCGAAAGAATGGTAGATACTTAATCAACGGCTCCCCGCTTTGTTGCTATGGTGTGGGAGATTCTATGTGATCATGCGGGATCATGCCACTTGTACTTGCTCACTCAATTAGTGTCTTATGCGATGTGGCGAGATTCAAGTGTTTAATGAAGCACGTGCTCTAAGTTGAGGAACTCGCATACATAAAATTGACGGTTGGAAACATAGCGAGGCCGAATGAAGTGTAGCTCAATGCTATGAAATGTGTTCATCAGTATTTGAATTTCAAAATGAACTGCAGAATTTAAGTTTTAATGGAAGATGTTGGTTCGATGGATAATGATAAAGTAGACAATGGGAGCCTTGAAATGAAGTGTCATAATTCTGATGTCTGTTCCTATTCCTGTATCTATGATTGGCTTTCCAAATTCTTTTGTTAAAGATGTCCTTTCTCGGTGCCTAGTCTTTCCAAACTCTGGAATTTGAAACATTTCATATTCTCATGAAGGCCATATGATGTAACCTCTATAAATACTGTTGCAAAGGTCGGCAAAATTGTTGATGTATCAGACTTAATATTGCAGAGCCAATAAAGAGGATTGTATGTCAATAATTTTCTATTCCACTTAGTTAGTTGATGCTTTTCTGTTTCTTTCTTTTACAATCTGAATTGCAGGAAGAAAGGAAGGATGTTTCGTTCTTTCGTGATGAAGGTCTAAATCAACTAGAGTAGGATGTGCTTTGGAAGATTCGGGGAAAGTTTCAGAAGAAGTTTATTTGCATTTCTGTAGATAGTTACTAAGCATTCAGATTCATAGGATTTGTGAGTTTGTTGCTTGGTCATAAATTAGAAGCATTTTTCCTTGCCTGAATTAAGTTTGGTTAGACTTAATTTGGTTAACCTCTCGTGCTCTCAGGTTAAGAGCATACCTGGATTAGATTTAGGAATCAAACATAATTCTCTGAAAATCATTCACATAGGGAGTTGCACCTACCGATTCAGAGAAAAGCCAGTCATCAGAAGATGGCTTTTCAACTATTGTAAGCGGGTTTTGTTCATCATTCGGGCATCAAGAGTCATATTGTCACATGGAATAAGAAAGGACAAATCTGTTTACTAATAGATTTTTGGCGACTCTACTGGGGATACAAACAGTCGTTTGATCAGTAAGCTACATCATCCCGGAGCGAATAAGATTCCTCAGGAGTACCAGAGAACGGGGTGGACGAGATCCTACATTTGTGTCATGTCCCCATTTTGGCTGACATCGTTTGGCATGGCGGATTTGCCTATCATCGACTCTCGTAGGCAAATGGTTTGGATAGAGGGTCATTATGTTGATCATTTGATTGCATATTGCTGATAGAGCCTACATTCGGTAGAGCCTACATCCAGTTTGGGCCTACATGCAGTTGTAGTGGAGCCTACATCTAGAGTGAGCCTACATCCAGTTTGAGCCTACATCCAGTTGTAGTAGAGCCTACGTTCAGTCTTGAGCCTACATTCGGTTGTAGTTGGGCCTACATTCAGTTATGAGCCTACATTGTTATAATTTTAAGTTGAGATATGTACTTTATTATTATAATGTTATTTTATTATAAAGTACATTATAATTGGATGTTTCTAGAAGTTCTAGCAACTTCTCAAGGAAAAGAATAAATAGAGGGCTTGGGCTTTCATTTGGACATGCTTGATTTTGGGATTTCTTCTACTTCCATTGTGAAGCAATTTGTAGTCTTTTGGTTTGCAAATATCATTTAATCTTTGGGAACGATAACTCCCCTAGATTAGCATAACTGAGGTAGTGAAATATCTATTGAAGGGTTGCAAGTTTGGAAGTGGTATTCAGCCATTTCAAGTTGAGCTTATTTGGAATCCTCAGATTTACCTGAGGATTTGAGTTTTGGTTGCAAGAGGAAAAAAGCAGTCCGAAAAAGCAGATCCGAAAAAGCTGTCCGAAAAAGCAGATCCGAAAAAACAGTCTGAAAAGCAGTCCAAAAAATTATTGCAGCGATCTACAATCAGGTTCCTCATTTCTCATTTGGCATTTGGCATATTTTCTGAGAAATGTATGTTTTCAGCTGAGTACAAAATATAGCTTCAGCACTTTACTATTTTACATTGTACTTGTCTTTGTTTTCCATTTGGCATTATTGGTAACAAAGGAAGGCTAGGATTTTGCAAGTGAAAGGGCATTGTAATTTTCAGTCTATCTATATTGCAAACCTAGGGTTTGATGATCATATTATTGACTGAAAAATGTATGGCATTGTTGCAAATTGTTGATATATGAATGGCATATGGTTTTGAGCAAATTCCTACATCATTGATAGTGTTTTAGATGGTATTTGGTTGCTATCTATTACTCTGAAATTTTGGGACAGCGAACTCATATATTGCAAAATAATTTCCTATATTCAGTATTTTTCTTTCAGCAGTGTATTCAGTACATGCCAACTGTTTGACGAATTTTCTCAGTTCAGTATTAGTGGTTTTTAGTGGCCTTTATAGTAAGGGTCATTACAGTGGTATCAGAGCGGTTTTCTTGTCATCCTGTTGGGTAAGAACCGTCTTTGCATGAGTGACCAGCACTTGATTGATTTCAGTATGGACAGGAATAGTACAGAGTTTCAGAGGACACGATCGTGGGCAACAGATAGACACAATAGAAATGATGGTTATTCAGACATTCGAGATGAACTTAAGAGAATAGACTAGAACTTGTCTAAACAGTGGAATAAGCACCACCGTGTGATGAATGATATACTGTCCGACCCAGTCAAGGTGAATAAGTTGTCAAGTTTTTAATTTGGCAGATCTTCTCGCAGGAGAGATAACATAAGATCGGCTGACACAGTTACCAGAAACCTTCATGAGGATTTTGAGGAACAAGTTAGTATTCCGACAGATGTTTCAGTTTCTACTCAACCACAGGAGGAAGTGGTGAAGGACACTATGCGGATTGATAGTAACTGTCAACTTGGTACTCAAGTTGAGACAGTTGTATACAGGTTGCCTGAGGATGATGTCACAGGTGCTCAGAATAGTAACTACAGCACAATGGATTCAGATGATGATTGTGAGGAGGTTGTTGTGCATGATGATGAGATACATATCAGCGATGAGCAGACATTGAGTATTCATGACTTTGCTGATAGAGAGTATCAGGCACAGTTGGATGCTGTCACATGAGGTTGAGGCTGGTTGCACTTCACATGATTTGTCAAGCCAACTGAAGATAAATGAAGACAGTGTTGTGTCTACATTATCTCATTATGACAGGATGCAGGATATGATAGAGGATCACATCCGGATGATTCAGTTACAGGATAGACATAAGAGAGTTCAGGCAGAGTCTTCTTGTGTTGACTTACAGGCAATCAGGGAAGGAATGGGAGCGATGAAGATGAGTTATTTACATCTTCTTTCAGATCGTGATCATCTTCTTAGCCTTGCCAGAGACCATTTAGATGCCTTGAGGAGGAAGGAGGAGGAAGTTGACAGGCTTTCTCGAGAGTTCGAGGACACTCGATCCTCTTTGTTGAGTACTCCATTGGCATTACAGGACTCGGAGAGACATGCTGATTTGATACAGGGAGACATCACAGGCACACCAACTTATGTTATTGACACTGATAGTGATTGTGGTACGGTTGATCCTGATGATGTTACAGTGATCGAGGATAGTACAGTTGATTGGAATAGTGCCGCAGAGAGACATGTGGATAGGTATGGCGTAGAGTTGAGTTCAGATCCATCTTACACACGTGATACTTAGCTTTCTGCGACATGCGGATCACATGTGGTTGCTGATAGTTGTGAGTACACTTTTCATTCATATCCGGGATTCAGGGTCAGTATCAGACAGGCATGTGGACGAGCTTTGTCTTGAGGTGAGTTCAGTTTAGGAGTTAACGCATGTGGCAGGGACTCAGTTTTCTTTTACAATCAGGTCATATGTTGATGATGATATGAGTATGTGTAGCCTTCACATTCCGGATTCAGACATTGTAATGAGTATAGTAGACAGGTGCGTGGCGTTAGTTGGTATTAGTCATATTACTCAGGTGAGGAGTTTGCTTGAGTTACCAGCTGATTCTAGTTTATGGATGTGGATTCGGGATTATTACATTGGCGTTTGGGACTCTGTTGATTGGAGATCTTTATCATCTATTGGTAGCAGTGATTGTTTGGATGCTATCATGGATTTGCTTAGCAGATTATACGGTGTTGTTCTCATTCATACTAGCAGCTTGTCAGATGTTGGTATTAGTTTCTATACACCGATGTTAGTAGTTGTGTACATTTCCACTTGACCACTCAGGGTGCAGTGGGTTTGTGATGATTCAGGTACATCTGAGGTGTTAGTATTTATAGATGAGTCCCAGGATCATATGGGTATTGATGACATCCAAGAGTATGCTGTGGACAGTTTTGAGGACTTAGCATCCTTGGCAGATTCATTTGTTACGACGGAGTTGGATAACGATGCTATAGGTTTTGATACTCCATATGATGATGTGAGCTTTGGAGTTGACTTGCAGAGTATGGATGTTAGTACTCCAGAGATCAGTGGTTTTGAGTCTACTCCTTTGGACAGTACATCAGAGGAGGATTGTAGGAGACAGTCTAGCCAGCGCCATCGTGTGTCTAGATAGCTGAGAGTTAGTGAGTGAGACATTTCTGCCGCTCGCGAGCATTTCGATGCTGCTCGTCAGTTGTTAGCAGTTTATGGATGGGGTTCTCCTACTAGTGATGATCAGGGAGGCAGTTATCTTTCCTTGACAGAGATCCACTCTTTATGGGAGGCTATCCGAATTCTGAGACAGAATTATATGCAGTTGGTAGCCGACAGAGATTATCTTATGGAGTGGGGCAGTACAGCATATGACGCATTATTGGTCAAGGAAGATGAGGTGAGTGAGCTTACTCAGCAGCTCGAGGTGACTTCTGAGTTTCTTGAGAGTACACAGTTGGCTTTCGAGGAGTCACAGTTTCATTTGGCTGAGGTGATCATGGAGTTAGAGCGACTTCAGTCTTTATCAGATACTGTACAGTCACAGACCGTGATGTCTGGTGATCCGAGGATGTCCATGGTCGAGATTGTCAGAGACAGTGGAGATGGGGATGCGTCCATCCTTGATACTAGCATTGGCATATCAGGTTCGTTTCCACGAGTCGGATTCAATTGAGTTGGGCACTGTAGCTGAACATTGTGGTATGTTTGACATGATGATGGTCTCTACTACTGATGGCATGGAGACTAGTGATGTTGTACCAGAGATCATGTTTGATGTTGATGAATTGGTAGTTGGCATGGTTCCTGTTAGTGATACTACTCCCTTGGCGGTGTCTTTGGAGGTAGTAGTTAGTTCCAGCTTGGTGAGTGATCGGTTGCAGTTAGTTTCATCTGGATTGCAGTCTGAGCCACTGACTGAGATTGGCGCATTCTATCAGCATTACACTGTGAGGTATGCTCATCAGTTTACCTTTGATGACCATGTTGATGAGATGATGTTACGTAGATATACTTTGGTCCCTAGTGCTTGTCATCAGTTATGGGATGGTTTGACGCCACGGGATGAGAGTTGTGATGAGAATGTCATGGCAATAGGTTCTGCAGTTGATATCTTGATAGTGCATGACTTAGAGCAGGAGTTTTGGATTGATACCTCAGTGGTTGTTGTTATTGATTCTACTCTTTTGGCTATGTCATCTCCTGACTTAGTTGGTGATCAGTCACAGTGGGTTGTATTACCTGTGCATGGTGAGCTATTGACTGAGGTTGGTTCTTTTTATCAGCATCATACTGCAGGATATGTTCATCAGTTTGCATTTGATCCATGTGTTGAGCAGTTGATGGCCGTCAGATTTGGTTTGGGTTCTAGTTCTTGCTATCTATCATGTGCTGATTATTCGCCATCAGCAGTACATGGGAGTTATGGTTATGAGACAGTGGTCGGTGATTTGCAAAGTTGTTTTCACTTCAGGAGTTGTACAGTGTGTGGATTCTCTGTACTTGGTGCAGTTTTATTCGAGAGTGTCCACCGTTGTTGCAGAGTTGGATTGTGTGCTCTACACAGGCCAGTGGGATGTGTTGATGATATTTGCTATGTTGGTAGTTCCAGTTGTCCTCTCTACTTGGGTTCTGATATTTTGAGGGTTTGTTTCTCGTGGGTTCCTGACTCTAGCGGTTGTGATTTTGGAGTTTGGTTGAGTTGTATTTGCCAGTTTGATTATGGATTCCTCTTGATTATATTTCAGAGAATATTGCAGGAGCTTGCGTTGATCGACAACAGTTTAGATCATGACTACATTTGGGATCCAAGTGGATTGATTGGTTATTTGTTTAGCCATTGCTTGGGGACAAGCAATTTCAGGAAGGGCGGACTGTCATGTCCCCATTTTGGCTGACATCGTTTGGCATGGCAGATTTGCCTATCATCGACTCTCGTAGGCAAATGGTTTGGAGAGAGGGTCATTATGTTGATCATTTGATTGCATATTGCTGAGAGAGCCTACATTCGGTAGAGCCTACATCCAGTTTGGGCCTACATGCAGTTGTAGTGGAGCCTACATCCAGAGTGAGCCTACATGCAATTTGAGCCTACATCCGGTTGTAGTAGAGCCTATGTTCAGTCTTGAGCCTACGTTCGGTTGTAGTTGGGCCTACATTCAGTTATGAGCCTACATTGTTATAATTTTAAGTTGAGATATGTACTTTATTATTATAATATTATTTTATTATAAAGTACATTATAATTGGATGTTTCTAGAAGTTCTAGCAACTTCTCAAGGAAAAGAATAAATAGAGGGCTTGGGCTTTCATTTGGACATGCTTGATTTTGGGATTTCTTCTACTTCTTCTTGTGAAGCAATTTGTAGTCTTTTGGTCTGCAAATATCATTTAATCTTTGGGAACGATAACTCCCCTAGATTAGCATAACTGAGGTAGTGAAATATCTACTGAAGGGTTGCAAGTTTGGAAGTGGTATTCAGCCATTTCAAGTTGAGCTTATTTGGAATCCTTAGATTTACCTGAGGGTTTGAGTTTTGGTTGCAAGAGGAAAAAAGCAGTCCGAAAAAGCAGATTCGAAAAAGCAGTCCGAAAAAGCAGATCCGAAAAAACAGATCCGAAAAAGCAATCCGAAAAAGCAGATCCGAAAAAGCTATCCGAAAAAGCAGATCCGAAAAAGCAGTCCGAAAAAGCAGTCTGAAAAAGCAGTCCGAAAAATTATTGCAGCCATCTACAATCAGGTTCCTCATTTCTCATTTGGCATTTGGCATATTTTCTGAGAAATGTATGTTTTCAGCTGAGTACAAAATATAGCTTCAGCACTTTACTATTTTACATTGTACTTGTCTTTGTTTGCCATTTGGCATTATTGGTAACAAAGGAAGGCTAGGATTTTGCAAGTGAAAGGGCATTGTAATTTTCAGTCTATCTATATTGCAAACCTAGGGTTTGATGATCATATTATTGACTGAAAAATGTATGGCATTGTTGCAAATTGTTGATATATGAATGGCATATGGTTTTGAGCAATTTCCTACATCATTGATAGTGTTTTAGATGGTATTTGGTTGCTATCTATTATTCTAAAATTTTGGGACAGCGAACTCATATATTGCAAAATAATTTCCTATATCCAATATTTTTCTTTCAGCAGTGTATTCAGTACATGCCAACTGTTTGACGAATTTTCTCAGTTCAGTATTAGTGGTTTTTAGTGGCCTTTATAGTAAGGGTCATTAGCAGAGCTTGGTTTTCCCATCCTAGAAGTTCCTAGAAAGAAAGGAGAAAGGAAAAGTCGGAGTAGCCTTCTTCTCCCGTTAGAAATCAAAGCACTTCACAAAACACTTGTCAAGTGTTAACACTTCACGGTACTACTACTCCCCCAATTGTTAATTTTCCACCATACTGTGCTAGAACTGTCATGGCTGCTCCATGGGCTGTTGCAGTAGGACCATTGGCACTAACAGCTTATCACCCACTCCCTGCTGGATCAAGAAAATTTTTTCCTAAGTTTTCAGGAGACGAAAAAGTCACCACTGATGAACATATTAAAGCCTTCTTTGCTGCTACTCATATTTTAGGGGTGGCACATGAGGACGTTGCTGTGAGATTATTTGTTGAGACTTTAACAGACAGTGCAGCGGATTGGTTTTATCATCTGGATGATGGTTCCATCACCAATTGGGATGCGATGAGAATAGCATTTGAAGATCGTTTTAAGACAGCAGAAGATGAGCATCTTTTATTGACACAATTAACATCCGTCAAAAAACAGCCTCAAACGAGCATGAGGGATTTTGTAGCTGCCTTCAATAAGATTGTTAGTAGAATCCCTGTTGCGGATAGACCTACTGGTGGTAATCTTAAAACATTTTTCATAAGTGCCATGCCTTCGAATATCAATTATGAGTTGAGAAAGGCACGTCCCACAGATTTAGCGGATGCACAAAAGAAAGCTATCGAATGTGAAGAAGATTTAATTTCAGCAGGAAAATGGAAAAGAGAGTTACAAAATAAAGGAAGTTCAAGTAGTACCTCGTCATCTGATGAAATGATTCAAAAATTGTCCAATGAATTGGTCGCTATGAAAAGGCAATTACCAGGATTTAATAATTCTAATCAGCGTAATTTTCAGAATATGCTCGGAAGAAACATGGACAATAGATTTCCGCAACTTACAGGCCCTCAACCTAGGTTGCAGATTGAAGCCACACCAAAAAAAGGAAACATGTGCGTGTTTCATTTGACTACAGATCACACTAATGAGAATTGCCCAGAAATTGCCCGTATGATGTAGTTATTGACCACCAATGAACTGAATATAGCAGCTCTTGTTGTAGAAGAGGATACATACTCAACTGGCGACTGTGGAAATTTATTTGTGGAGTATGAATCTGATTCTGAATCTAAAGGCGAATGCTATGCTACTATAGATGGAAACTCATATACAGTGCTCACTAGGAATCAGAAATTAAAGAACCAGTCTTTCAGTAATCCTCATAAAACTGATCCTAGTCCTGTGAGAATCAGTGTTGATACTAATCAGAAGGCATCAAGCTCTCAGCCAGGTAAAGATAAATTATCTTTTGATGCTGTTCAATTCTGTGAAGAATCTAGAATTCAGATTTCTTTTCTGGATTATTTAAAATCGCATCCTTCAGAATTTAAAAGAATAGTAGAACGGTGTAAAGGAAATATTTCAGAATTAAATAATAGTGCTACTGTGGTAGAAGGGGATGAAACATTGACAGCTGATTTGTTTAAAGAAAAAGAATCTATTGTGTTAGCAACGTCGCCTGGACAAAAACCTCCTCCCTTCTATGTTTCACTCTATGTTAATGGATGCAAATTAAGTAATTGTATAATAGATTCAGGCGCATCAGATAATGTCATGCCTTATTCTGTAGCCAAAGCTTTGAATCTTAATCTCACTAAGGTGTATGGGAAATGTTATTCGATGGATGCCAAACAAGTTCCTTTAATTGGCCAAATCAAGAATGCACAGGTAGCTTTGGCATCTCATCCTAAGAAGAAACTTTTGATGACTATCCTGGTAGCTGACATTCCGGCAAGCTATGGGCTTCTCTTAAGTAGAAGTTTTTGCAGAGACTTAGGAGGAGAAATAAAGCTGGATTGGTCTCATGCTGTCATACCAATTGGGAATAAGAAAATCAGATTAGAGCCTAAGGAAAAGGTGAAGTATACAGTCATGAAATCAGATGATCCTAAGGCTCAAATACTTTATCAAGAACTAGAATTTGGTAATTACATGTTGTTTACTGAAGAATCTCTAAATGGGAATAAGGATGAAGATGGTAATGAAAAGAAATCAGGTGAAGAAAAGGAATTATCAGACTTATGGGTTCTTGAATTTGATGGAAGTTGTTCTTCATCAGGATCAGGTGCAGGTGTTGTATTGATTCCTCCTCAAGGAGAACCTGAACCTATGGCATTCAAATTAGAGTTTGGAAATACCAATAATACCGCTGAATATGAAGCCTTACTACTGGGATTAGCAGTAGCAAAAGAAAAAGGTGTTAAAGTGCTGAAAGCTAAAGGTGATGCAGAGCTTATAGTAAGGCAGGTTAGAGGACAATATTCAGTGAAGAATAACAAATTAAAAAACTACAAAAATAAAGTTTGGGATCAGATAGAAGGTCTGGACACCTTTTCTATTGAAGCAATACCAAGAGAGCTGAATACCAAAGCAGATTCATTGGCTGTCTCTGCGTCTTTGTTGTTGCCCCATCCGGACTTTAAAAACAAGAAGTATCAGATTGAAGTTGTATATCGAGCTATTGTCCCAGATAATATAGATTCATGGCAGGTGTTTGAGGATGACAAAAGCTTGCAATTGTTTCTAGAAAATGGCAAAATCAGTTCTGAATATCAGCATGAAAAAGAGGAAGAAAATTCTAACCATGGAAAGCAATTTGATGAGGTTCAAGTACCAGGTGATATCATTCCTCCTTATTTTGTATCTTTAGAGAAGTTGTTTAATAGGCATGATGCTTATGTAAAATAGAAAAGAGCTAGAAAAGGGCCTGATACTGGTGAATATGAAGGAGTAAATATTGGTGATGATAATAATCCCAAGATGATAAACATTGGTAAATGCTGTTCGCCTGAAGAAAAATAAGCTGCCAAACTGCTCTTTCTAGAATACAGAGATGTTTTCGCTTGGAGCTATGAAGATTTGAAAAGCTATGGAGATGGAAAAATAAAACATCAGATTCCTTTGAAGCCTGATGCAGTGTCTTTCCGACAGAAGCAAAGGAATTATAATCCTAAAGTTGCAGATGCTATATTCAGGGAGGTGGATAAAATGTTGAAAGCTCGGATTATCTATCCTATCCATCGCTCCACATGGATAGCTAATATAGTGCCAGTGCAGAAGAACGGAGAAATCAGGATTTGTGTTGATTTCCGAAATTTGAATCAGGCATCTCTTAAGGATAACTTTGCACTTCCTAATATGGATTACTTGCTGCAGACAGTGGCTGGATTAGAAATGATGTCTATGCTTGATGGGTTCTCCGGTTACAATCAGGTTGAAGTTGAAGAAAAAGATCAGCATAAAACGGCATTTACTACACCATGGGGTACATTTGCATACCGCCGGATGCCTTTTGGGCTCATCAATGCTGGTGCCACCTTTCAGAGATGCATGAGTAAGACATTTGCTGATTTGAAGGATCAAATCATAGTAATATATTTGGATGATCTTACTGTATTTTCAAAGAAAAGAAAGGATCACATTAAGGATTTGAGAAAAGTATTGCAGAGATGTCGAGATGATGGGATTTCCCTCAATCCAAAAAAGTCTGTATTCTGTGTAACAGAAGGAAAACTCCTTGGCCATATAGTCTCTCAAGAAGGAATCAGAATTGATCCGGAGCATGTTGAAGCCATCAGAAGATTAAGTCTGCCAGTAAATAAAACGGGAGTTAAATCATTCTTTGGCCAAGTTAATTTCCTTAGGCGTTTTGTACCAGACTTTGCTGAAACAACTAAATGCATCATAGATATGATGAAAGGTGATTCAAATTTTAAATGGAGTGAAGAAGGTAAGCAGGCTTTTCAAAATATTAAAAATGCCATTGCTCATGCTCTAGTATTATGTCATCCGGATTATAGCAAAGATTTTATTATTTATTGTTATGCATCCAAACATACTTTATCAGCTATACTTATGCAGAAAAATGATGAAGACATACAAGCTCCAATAGCTTTTATGAGCATTCCTCTGAAAAATCATGAGTTGAAATATTCTCAGATTGAAAAACATGCATTTTCAGTGGTCAAGGCGTTGAAAAACTTCAGATTTTACATCTTGCATTCACATTCTGTAGTTTATGTGCCAGATGTAGCTGTTAAAAGTGTGCTGACGCAGCAAGAAGTGGGGTAAAATACCAGAGGATCATGGATAGCAAAAACACAGGAATATGATATAGAAATTCTGCCCACTAAGCTGATAAAGGGGAATGCTCTGTGTAGAGCAATTGCAGAAGACAAAGCTGAAAAAGAGCTGGAAGAATTTGAAGAAAAACTAGTCCTAGCTGTGGGTCTTCGGGACATATGGTTTGAAGACATTGCTTATTTTCTAACATATGGAGAGTGTCCAGAAGGCATGACGCCAAGACAGAGGAGAGATCTCAGATTGAAGGCAGCTAAGTTTGTGATTTGGGATGGTAAGCTTTTTAAGAAGGCAATTGATGGCACTTTTCTTAGGTGTGTAGATAAGCAACAACAAGAGAAATTATTGAAGACTTTTCATGATGAGGCCTGTGGTGGGCACTTTTCATCTTCAGTGACAGCATTCAAAATATTGAGACAGTGTTATTACTGGCTCGGTATGTTCAGAGATGCATATGCATGGGTAGCCAAGTGTGAGAAATGCAGAATGTTCACTGGAAGTCCTCAATTAGTTGCTCTTCCGTTGAAGCCTGTCATCATTGAAGAGCCTTTCCAGCAGTGGGGCCTTGATTTCATTGGGCCAATCAATCCAGTATCCAGCGCTGGTCACCAGTTAATAATAACTGCCACTGACTATTTCACCAAGTGGGTGGAAGCCAAGGCAACGAAGAAAACAACTTCTGAAGTGGTATGTGAATTCCTCAAAGAAAACATACTGGTTAGGTTTGGTGTTCCACTTAAGTTAGTAATGGACAATGCAGCCTATTTTTCTTCAGTTGAGATTACTAGTTTCTGTTTTGAATATGGAATCACTGTTAGTCATTCGTTAGATTATTTCCCACAAGGAAACGGCCAGGCCGAATCCAGTAACAAAAATCTGATCAATATTGTTAAGAAGTTAGTATCAGATAATCAGAAGAACTGGCATAAGAAGATTCATGAGGCATTGTGGGCAGACAGGGTAACACCGAAAAGAGCAATTGGTATATCACCTTTTGAGCTTGTTTATGGGACCGAAGCAAATCTTCCTTTACCTTTGGAGCTGGCCACAAATAAACTAGGAACAGTAATTGAAGATGACATTTACAGAGATGGTTTGGAAAAGACGATCCTCTATCTAAGCAAGTTGGAAGAGGAAAGAGCAGAGATAGTTGATCATATCACTCAACATCAGATGCGAGTGAAGGAGATCTTTGATAAGAAGGCAAGGCCACAGAAATTCGTGATAGGTGATAGTGTTCTGTTGTGGGATAAACGTAATGCTCCTAAAGGAATGCACAAGAAGTTTGACAGCCTGTGGAAAGGGCCATTTGTGATTCATCAAGCATTGGAAAACAATTCTTTCAAGCTGGCTTATCATGATGGTGAGGTACTACCACTGACCTTCAATGCTCAGGATTTGAAGCTTTATCAAATGGCAAATTGAAAACAAGTAACCCCTATATTGTACATAGTTGTGTTTGTTCTTTTGTGTTTCCTAGGTTAGCCGCTTTCCCTTGTTTCCTTTCCTTTGTTCTTGTTCCAGTTTTGTTGTGTTGCTGTCCTTTTTATTTACCCTTTGCGAAACCAGAGATACAGGATTCATTTCTTAAACATGGGAATGTTTAAGTCCCTAGTCAGAGCCAGCTGTTGCCTCACTTTTCACCCCATACCTATGTTGTTAAAAGTGAAAGATCGTGAAGTCATAGTCAGTCTGGTGTCTAGGTCTAAGTCTTTCTTAGGTAGGTTTTCTTTGCCAGGTTTCCCTATCATTGCCTTTCCTTCTCTGAGCCGGGTGGGTTACTTAAAAGTCTTGTCATGATGGGTAGGTGATAGTTCTCAACCTGGCAAGGATATCAGGCTCTCATTGATGATCTTTTGTAGATGAAAGTTGTGAAATATTCTCCAGGCATGTACAAGGGACCTGATGGAAGTCTTCTCATATGGTTGATGCAATAACAAGTCTAGCATTTGGAATTTTAGAGATTCACTTTATGGGGCAGTGTGTGCAATCCAGTTGACAAGATTTCTCCTATTCTAATGTGTGCAATGGTTATAAAAGTAGAATTTGCAAGTGGAGAATATTTGGTTACATTGAAATTCTGCAAGTCTAGAGGATCTTAAGTTGTGTTTCCAGAGATTGTTGATGCAAATGTGATGTTGTCTTCTCAGTTGGACTCCATATGGTGTTATGATCTATAGGCTCAGAATGTGAAGGATGTATCTCAAAATGGAAATTTTTCTTGGAAAGAAAGTTTCAACATTAGCCTATGCATTAAAATCATTCAGGGAGGTTCAGATGCTCAAATTCAAGAAATTAAAAATTGAAGTTGCTTTGACTAGTCCTGGATTATATGAAGATATGAATACAAAGGCCTCCAAAGTGTTTTAAGTTTATTTGAAGCTCCTAAACAAGGTTCAATATGATGGAAATGAACAGGGGATTCCATTCTACCTTTCGGCCAATGGGATAGCGGGGATCTTGCCACCTGTCGAGATACTTTTCCTGCAAGCTTCCCGATGTTACCGAGCTCGGGTCAAAGAAAAGTGCGGCGTGCTAAAGGAGAATCAACGGATGTCGCAAGATTGCATGACTAAGGAAGATGTCATGCGATCATGCGGGATGTGGACACGTGGAATGGTGGGGTCACGGGCTCTTAGTTGCATCCTCCAGATCTACGGTCCCCGCTTTGTCGCATGAATGAGGAAGCTGTTTTGTGATCATGCGAGATCTCGCCACGTGTCCCTCGGTGGGTCCGGAAGAATTGGTTACGGTAGAAAGGTTTAAAGATCATCGGCGGAGGTGAATCTACGGTTCCCGCTTTAACGGGATGATAGGGAAGATTCTAAGCGGTCCCATGATCGCAAAACTTTAAAACAAGCTATGCGATCATGCGAGATGCGAACACGTGTCTCGCGGTGGGGCC
The DNA here is from genome assembly GCA_027943335.1 of Chamaecyparis obtusa. NCBI lineage: Eukaryota > Viridiplantae > Streptophyta > Pinopsida > Cupressales > Cupressaceae > Chamaecyparis > Chamaecyparis obtusa. Next base: position 1,595,323 of record BSBK01001665.1, read on the forward strand.
AAGAAAAGTTTCTTGCAGTTGCTAGGTCGGAGAAGGAATAAGGTACATTCGGCGGTTAGGAAAGAAGGAATAAGGTACATTTGGTCTTATATTGGGATAAAGCCCATGAAAAGAAAGGACAACACGACAAATTTGATAAACTATGGAAGGGTCCTTTCCAGATTGCTGAAATCATCAGAGATAATGCATTTAAGCTCAAGACACTCACTGGTAGGGATGTCCCGTTGCCTGTCAACGGGCAATTCCTCAAGCATTATTTCCAAGCTTAGAACTCCATCCGGAGCCCTCGTCTGTAAATAGTAGGTCAGTTTGTTTTCAGTTAGTAGTGTAGTTTGCCTTCTATTCTTAGAGTAGAGTTTGTCTTGGACCATTTGGCCCAAGGGTTAGAGTAGGTTTCTTTCCAGTTGGTTAGAGTAGGTTTACTTTAGTTGTTTAGTTTGGGTGTTTGAGGGAGCTCGAGCTTATTTTGCACCAAGTCACTTGACTTGAGATCTTTTAGCTTCCCTTTAGTTTTGGGAGCAGTTTTGGTTTTGGAGCTTTGCAGTGCAAAGGGGGTCCATGTTATCACTCATGGGCGAGATGTGTAGATTCTACACTTTTGGTGACAAAGCAGGAGTCCGTCTTGTTCATTTCTTGAATACATTTGGCAAGGTTCGGGGATTTTGGGGTATGCTTAGTCGTTGATCTATGGTAGGACTTGTATTAAATGTGGGTCAAATTCAATAGTAGTTCTTGAGCTACCTTTGACATGGTTGCAACATTATACTCACACTTAATTGCTCCGAGTTCTTGGTGTTTCGAAGTGAAGTTGGACTTAGTGAAAATCATACACCTGCTTCAGCGCCACTGTGGTCTTCCAAACCCTCCGCGGACTTCATTGCCTGCAAGCCAAACAAAAGATTGAAAAGAGAAAAGAAAGAAATATCATAAAAAAAAGAAAAAGAGAAAAAATAAAAAAAAATGAAAGATCGAAAAGCAATATCAAAGTGAAAATGAAAGTGAGAATTGGCTTTAAAGGGCGTGCAATCATCTCTACCGGTGCTGCTAAGTAGTCACTAAAGGTAGAACCATGATTGTGGTGCCACAGCGATAACTCCGTCGGGGCTATGGACGCCTGATTGGCAGCGGGGCTCTATCCAGGATGCTTTTGAAGTAAGGATACTATAATAGCTAAGTTAACGGATCAGACAGATTATCAAGTTCTTGTCGAGTGGAGAATAAACCACTTGCACACACATGAGTAACTTATGGTCATGGTGCTTAGGTTTGACTTGAGAATTTTCTCGAGTTGAGTACTCGTCCTTAAGTAGATTTACGGATAGGTCATCCTGAGATTTTTGTTCTAAGTTATTTTGTTCTTGAAATGTTCAGGAACATTTCACCAGTGGAGTCACCGGATGTTGTGAGGTTTTCACATCATCGCCCCAAATTTTGGGGACCCCCATTTTCGATTTCAACTTGACCCTCTTCCTGTTTTCGATTGTCCGAGCCTTAGTGTTTTTTGTGAGATTTTGGATAAATGTTGTCGATGGATTGAATTGCTTGAAATAGAGTTTACTTGCTAAACGATGATTTGATGTTAAGCTAAACTTATCTCTAACCCTTAATTTCGATTTTGGGCTAACAATTTTCATTTTGTGCAATTCAATTTAATCATTTCTTGGCATTTTTTGTTATTTATCTTCGAAATTCTGGGCTTGTCAATTGGAAAATTGCTTGGAAACATTTAATTGGGTTATAATTGATTACAACTTCGATCATCAAAGAAGTAATATTGGGTTTTGATTTAAAATCTACTTTGAAAATAAAATTGGCCCCCTCAAGTTCGAAAATCTGGGCAATTCATTAAAATTTGGGCTAAGATTGTCTTAATTTCAATCATCAAAAAATGGATAAATTTGGATAATCCCTCAATTGGCATTAGAAATATAAATTTGGGATTAAATAAAGTAAATTCTAAGCCTAATATATCGATTTTTTAAATTTTAAAAAACAGAAAATATAGCCTTGGTTATTTAAAAAATTGAAATTTAAACATTTAAATATATCATTTTTGGGCTTGAATTTAATTTGGAAAACAAGAAAATCAGTTGCCTTAAAAATTAAATAAAAATCAAATATCCTTGCAAATTTTGAATTTAATAGGGAGTGAATTTATTATTTTGCATTGCATTTAATAATTCCTATTAAGGTCGTCCCTTAAATGGCATTTGTTTAAATGTTTTTACTGTTTTTTCGGCAGTTTGGTGAAGGGTCGGCCCTTATAATGCTTCCCCAGGTCGCCTATATAGAGGGGGGTCTCCCTTCCTCTCTCCACACTCATAGCTTCCGCAGTCCAAAGGAGCAGAGGTGCGAACTGGAGCAGGGAGCAGTCTAGGTGCGAGCTGGAGGGCAAGGAAAATTGTCTAAGTGCAGCAAGGAGGCCAGCGACATTGCCTTGCAAAAGAGCAGTCCTGAATTTAGGAGCAAGGGCGAGATTAGTAACAGGCAGGCCTTAGAAGACAGCAGACCTGATTTGATGTAAGGCATCAGATAGTGAAATTTGTGAAGTGAAAAAAGGTGAATTGATGAGATGATTTCAGAATTGGGAGGTGAAGTTGTATTTGTCCCGAGGGTTTGAGGTCCGAATTTGTTAGAGGTGATTTGATTAGGAGCAAGGTGTTGTGGCTTGGATAATTCCTAAAGGATCTCAAATTAGGATTGAGAAGTTAAGAGTGTAATTTTGTCTTTTCATCTATTTTTTTCCTTAGTTGTTTTGGTCTTTTGGTCACACGATTGTTTGGGTGGCGGAGACAAGTTTTGTTGAGAGATTGTAAGATTGGCTCATTAAGCAGATTTCTCGATTGTCGTGATTGGATTTTTCCCTTTTCTTGCTTGCTATGAATCACTCCATAGCGGATGCTAGTACAAGCAAGAATCCAATGGGGACTACTACCAAAATAGCTGACAAGGAAGATATGATGCCCAAGACCATCTTCTTCTCGAAACTTAAACGAGTCCGAGACACTAACATCGGTACCATTGACATGATGCAATTGAGGGATAGGTTGAAGAGAGGCCAATCCCCTATGGCGAAGAAGATGTACAAGTCTGGAATTGTGCAGGCTGCCGCCTTTCCTCCTACCTTGCCTTGTCCAGAATTGATCATGGAGTGTGCTTCCCAATTTGACATTGCATCCAAGTCCATCGTCTTTGATGAGGGTAAGAGAATGTTGGCTAACATTGGGAATCAAGTGATTGAGGAGACATTCGGTATACCCCAGCAGAAAGGAATGATAGTAGTTTTGATGAATCAAGCAAGCAGGTTCTTTCAGGATAGTCAAGATACCTACTTTGCTTTACTCAAGCAAAATTGGTTACATGAAGGAAAGAACGGAGTTACCAAGGCGTCAAAACTCACCAGGTCAGATTTTAAGTCAGAATATGGAGACCTCATCGTCCTCCTCAATCGAATCATGGGCTCTGCCCAAGGTGTGCATTTTGAGACTTGGATGTACTATTTTATCGAAGGCATTGAGAATGGAAAGGAAAGGTTTGATTGGGCAAAAATCATAAGTGAAAATTTGGAGTTGCAGCTCAGGACGGCGCAAATTCAGAAGCGATTCCACATGGGGTCCTACCTCTTTTATTTGATTGCAAGATTATATGAGCATCCTGGACTTAAGGCTAGAGGGATAGTTGGCAATGGACTCGGACAGTATTTGGTGCACGAGTGCTACCCACAGCTTCATTTACACAACACCAAGGATTACAAGATATTTTATGATGCCTTCGCCATGAGGATGGTAAGGATACTGCAAGGGGCGCCTGCCAAGAGGCTCTCATCAGAAGCAGAAGCAAAAGTCAAGAAGTTTGGGAGTTGGTTCATTCAGTTTCCTCAATTCACTTATATTCGAGTGGCTGGGTGTACAACTTGTCCCAAGAGGCTTCCAAGGTACCCGCCCGATAAGATAGTTTTGTTGGAGTTGGCTAGACAACTTGAGCAGTATGATAAAATGATGAAACAGAGAGGTGAGACAGAAGTTACCTTCTCACTCATGATAGGCAATGAGAGTTGTCCCAATTCCACCGCCTTTGCAGCTGCAGGAGAGGAATTAGAACAATATCACCTGGCTTGGTATAAAGCAAGACAAGGATTCGATCCCCAGGGTCTAATCAAGGTGGCTCGAGGAGAAACATTCAGGCATATCCCTACTTTGGAGGATTTTTGGGCCAATGCACAGGATGACTTTCATGTGAGGAAGCTAGCTTTCTCGAGGTTATCAGTGGACATGATGAGGGCATGCAAATGGAAGAATTTCAATATTCTGGATCAGTTGGAAGAGGATGAAGATGTGCTAAGAGAAGATTATAATACAGTAGGAGCAGAGTTGGACCCGGTTAATTGGAATGATCATCAGGATCCATCTTTAGAGGCAATTAACAGAACAGTTGAGCTACATACTGAGTGGTGGTATAACAAGAAGCTTAGGCAATTGCAGAGTCGGAAGGTACGCCTTACCTATGAGAAGATGAGGCAACAGGAGGAGACTGCTACAAGGTCAATTGGACCTCAAGGTGGTAATAGTGGTCAGAAACAGTAGCAAGCAGTGAAGAATAAGAGGAGTTTGGAGGTTGAAAAGAACAAGAAACATCCTGAGCCTCAAACAAAGAAGCAGAGTACAGTGCGATCAAGAGAAAGTGTAGCTAGGGCTCGAGGCCAAGAGGTGGATATAGGAAATCAAGGGGCGGTAGTGGAGGTGAGCTCTAGTTCAGAGTCAAGTGGTTATAGTTATAGTACGGAGTACTCTCCTCTTTTAGAGAATCAAGTTAATGAAGATATGGCAGCCACTAGTGAAGAGGGAGATAGGCCTATTGATATTGAGGCTCCATCAGATGAAGATGGCAACCGGGTGCCCAAGGCCGTTGGTGAAGGTTTGTTACCTGAACCAAATCCAGACGTGGGGAGGTGCATTGCACCACGTTGGTTAAGACAGATGCTGATGCCAAGGGGCGAGGTTATGGCCATCCGGACAGTTGAGGATATTCAAGGGTTAGCGGAAAAGGAAGGTGATGTCGGACAAAGACAGATGGCAGGAATAGTGGCAAGGGTAATCAGAGATGGCAGTGATGGTCACTGAAGGGTTCAAATTGCAGTTCCAAAGGTTAACAAGACAATGGGTGAAATTGTGGCCCAGAACTATGAGATAGTGGAACACAACATGGGTAGAGTCACGGATGATATGGAGTGTGTGGAGGTTCAAGAGGGCCTTGCTTCGATAAGGGAGAGGTTGAGAATAGCAAATGAAAGAAATGCACAGTTGGAGTTTGAGAACAAGTATTGGAGAGACAGTCAGCCTATCCAACAGGTGCATCCGACAGCTCTTCCACAGTGCAGTGAGAACAGTCAAGAAGTAATATCCGTCCAAGAACAAGGAACTAGAAATTGGATCAGTCGTACAATTCAAGAGGGGCGAAGATTCATGCCTGCCTTTATCTCTACTTTCAGGTCATTGGTGTCTCTCAGAGACAAATTCAGAGCATTTGAAGGAATGTGGAAGGATTTCCTTCCAATTCGTGACTTGGTCATTCCTCAATTACATGCGGCTTTGGAGCTATCAGAGGGATCCTTGGTGAAGGCCAATTTGATTAGGGAAGGAGGAAAGAGTATTATGGAATCTTGGTATGTTACCATGACTAACAGATTGAGGTTACTTGAGGAAATACAGGATGAAATTGCACAACACAGTCCAAGCATCGAAACTCTCATTTCAAGCATGTTGAGCGATGCGGGGATTGCACTTGATTTTGAGGACATCAAAGAAGAGGATTGTAATGAGACATAATTGGGGTCAAGATTGGGTGAGTTGGGGAAGGTTGTCATTAGAGAAAAACAGTTGGACCTCCTTGCCTCTCTCAAAGCCTTGATCGAGTTTGCAAAGGATGATGAAGAGGAGAATAAGAAGACACTACAAGCAGCAGAGAACATGGTGAGCACAACTGAGCGCAGGATGAGGCATACACCTTGCCCTCCCATGGAGGAAATCAACAACATGTTAGCTAAGTTCATTGCTTATGCTAAAAAGATGAAAGAAAAGAATAGAATTGTATTAGAAGATCATTTGATGTAAGCCCAAGTGGCAAATTTTCCTTTCTCTTTGGGTAGGATAGGTGTCTGATTCTGACTGGCTACCATTTTGGTGCCTTCTTATTGGTTACCACTTTTCTTTTTTCTCATTGGTCCATTGATGAGGTGGCGTCTTCTCATTGGCCGGTGAGGTGGTAACCCTAATTAGGGTTTCTGGAATTAAATCTGGATCGTTGATTTTGCCTCTTAATCTTGGCCATTCATTGTAATTTTGAGCCTCTATATAAGGCCACTTGATATCATTTGTAAAGGGTTGAAGAAAATTGTTGCTAAAATAATACCAAAATTGCTTCTCTTATCATTGTTGTGTCTTGCATGGTGATTAAGAACACTTGGTGTTATTGCATGGTTTCTACTTCCAATTGTTAGAGATAGATTTCATTTCAATTGAGTTGTTAAAGCATTTTCATTTTCAAGCAAGTGTTAAAGGAAGAGTAGTGATAGATGATTAATTGCATGGTGATATTGGTAGATGTTTGATAGGGATCCTATACTAGGCCACTAGCATCTTGGCGGCTTGTCAAGGAGCCTTGCGTGGTAATCTAGTCTTCTTTCCTTAGAATCATTGCATCTGTGGAGGTAACACCGCTGGTATGTCTTCATTAGGTTGATCCCTGTCCATTTGCCAATCTTTCCATTCCATAGGAGTAGTAGCAAAGCAGTCAGTAGCTTAGTAGTTGAGTTTTGAAGAGCAAAGTTGGAAGTGATATAAAAGGAGAAAGTCAATTGAGTATACATTGCAAAGCTAAATCTCATCATAGCAAGAATTTGACATCCTCAAATGAACAACGTAAGCCCGCCAACGTGATTACCAGCAAATCACATTTATATAACTGAGTTAGTATCCACAGGTGTAAGGAACCTTGGAGTATTCTTATATACTTTTCAAGAGAGGGTTGAGTGTTTGGTACGCCGTATCAAGTATTTCAATTGCTATATGTTATGTAGTGGTACAAAACTCACATCAACAAATATGAGCTATTAAATGGTTTAATATCACATATATTACACTTCCATTTATATGACCCACCTCTTGCAACCTGTGAAATTCTTGTGGTATGTCTTCATAAAGGAGATCCTATATCAATTTCAAATTTATTGGCTCCTTGTCCTCCCATTGAACTTTCACTATTGTCCATTCTTGCAATGTGATTTCTTGATATTATATGAAATTAAATATATTTCTTTAAAAAAATGAAATTTTTTTGAAAAACTTCATCCCAAACTTGAAAAAATTGATACAGATGGACTTTTAAGTTTCACTTAATCCTCGGCCATTTTGTCCTCATTTGTGTGGAAAGTTCTCGAGTCAATGCTATAACCTACAAGTGTACCTACTTTGTGAACAAATTCTCCTTTTACTTATCATACTGCCATCTTTTGAGATGAATGCTTATCACTAATGGATCTACCACTTTATGATTATCCTTGATGTAACTATTTGTGGTTTGAATCAAAAAGTTGTGCCTGAAACTGAACCTTATCCCCTTTGAATGCTCACAACAAAAAATATTGTATCTGTCCTATCTGTATCCTTTTTCTGCTCTTTTGCTCTTTCATCTCTGATCTGCTCCATCATTTCACAGTTTACTTCTTTGGGCTGCATTGGTCACTTCACTCTGAGAAAGTCGTTAGAAGAAAAGTGTAGGATAAGGTCAACTCTTGCAAACTGACTTGAAAGGTCTTGAATTAAATGGATTAACAAAAAAATGACTATCAACTGACAATAACTCTGGTAAAAGGAAGCATGAAAGTTGAGTTCTGGAAGGCCTACCAACATGTTGGAAACTCACTTGATATGTGGGTACACATTCCTCCCTGTAGATCTTGGAGATATATTTTATGGGATTGTATGCAGACTTATATAGACTTAATAATCCAAGCTCTCTAATTGTTAGGAACGTGCACTACTACTAATATTGTGCCCCTTGAAAGGTAAAGAAAGTCCTCATATTTTAACTTATGAAAACTAGAATAGCTATTAATCTATTTTCAGATCTTTTTGGGTTCTCATTTCAGTACATTTTCTTTAATGCATTGTTACTATTGGTGGTTGCAAATTTTTTGAGGTCCCTTCTCCTGTTTAATATGTAATATCTGCTATAGCTTGAGATATGACTAGTTGATTTCCAAGATGTAAGCCAGTCTCAATCAAACTACAAATAAATATAAATTGCTAATCTGTTGTGAAACAGTATATGTTGATTACATAGCAGTAACGCTTATGTTGTTTTGAAGTGAGGATCTAAGATGTTTCTTTTTCTTCATACTCATTCAGGGAAGAGGCAGCTAATTCCTTAGATAAGTTCAATGGAGATAAGGCACATAAAACATTGGTAGGCAACTATTTCTCTTGTTTATTCAATATTGTCTGGGCAAGGGATTCCTGGCATATGTTTTCTGTAACCTCTTTTAATAAAGGGATTGTTTACTGGGCCAGTTCTTGATTATGCATGTTTTCAAATGCATCTCTGCATGGTACTCTAGAACAGCTTCATACTTCATGAAATTATTTTCTTGATTTTTAATCAATTTTCATCTCTTGGCTTAGTGTCCCAAATTTTGCGGTTCATATATCATTGCAAAATATAATATTGAAAATTCATTTGGCTCATCAAATTGTTAAGGCTTAAAATGTTGTCTTCCATTGTTCTACTTTTTGAAATGATTATTTTTAATTTTTTTAGTATTTATTGCCCAAGTTGCCTCACACTTCGAAATATATTCAGGTCTCTCTTAATGGACATTTGTTTGATCAATTTCTCATTAATGAGGCATTGGATATCATTGAGACTGCTGGTGGCTCATTTCACCTTGCTAGATGTCAAGTGGGCCAGTCAGCTGATGCCATGTCTTATGCAGAAATTGAAGTAAGTATTTGGATTTCTTAAGATTAAACTAATTTTTATGGTTTTGAATCATTTAGCCTCCAAAAATACAGCATCCAAACCTAGCAGAACTTGAAATCAGGATTTGAAGATGTTATAACTAAAATTCCCGGTTTGAATCTTGTAGTTTCCAAAAATTCATGTCATTCTAACACTATCTGACATATCATTCATTAACAGGTATGTTTAGTATGTCCTAGATTGGTACCGTACTTATAATACAAGTTGTTTGAAAGTGTTATTCTTGGCTGGTGCTTAATCATGTTTGCTAATTCTCTATAGGTTCTTTCCCTTTATCTCTTCTTTATAATGTAAGTTCTTTCTGCAGTCAACGTTTTAATTATTATTAAGATGACTTATGGTTTGATGTATATTGATTCAAATCCATGCAGTTGAATTCTAAAAATAATTGGAGTAAGAAACTCAAGAAAATACTGTGTTTTTAAAAATCCATTGACTGCGATCTTCAATGACTTTTTTGGATTTAATTGCATGAAAATCACATTTAAATCATGTCTGAAACCTTAATCAATCTTTCACCGACACATGAAACCCTTGAAACCCATGAAATGGCAACACATTTATGAATTGCATAGTTGCACAACATTTTTCGGCATGAATAAAAATGGGGGCTCACTAGAATGTGCTTAGAAGGTGCAACTGATTGCAAAGTTGTGGGGAGTTGAGAGGCAACACATTGACCTAGAGTTGGGCAATTTTTTGCTATAATACTATTTCATACACATTCTATAACTTCACACTATATAAATAATATTTACACAAAATTCAATGAGTGCATACAAATAGATGAATAATCTATTAAATAATATTTTTAATGTGCACATCACATAAATCTTTATATTAAATTAACAAGAAAAAAAATATTAGATCTATATTATTTTGGTGGGCCTTCATACTTCATATTTTGTGCCTATTTTATCATGGTTAAATTTTTACACCAAAGGCATAGCCTCTATGAAGTTGTACAACTTCATTTTAAAATCAACCATCAAAAATATCTAATAAGTGCAAGATGATTGCACAAATCCTTGCCATTCATTTTCACCGCTTAAATTTTTTTCATATTATCACATTCAACACACCTTCGAAAGAGTTGGGGATGGGTTGACCAAGGACCTGGTGGGCGTTGTGTTTGCACTTCACCTCCAATCTATCGACCTCATCTTGGTGAAGTAGGGCGATGGCTCCAACGCCCCTCTATCTTCCTATGCCCACTAGTAGCTCTAAGTTCAGGTATTTCAGGTATCTATTTTGTCGTGCAATACTCATACAATCTTTGAAATACTTATTGAAGTGGTTGTCAAGTAAACCAAGGCTTCATGCTATTAATTGGAGTGCCTTAGATAAAAACTCCCTTACAACCTCTCCATAGGCTAGACAAACTTCTCTAAAATGTGGAAGTCCACCTAGCCACTTGTTTCTCATGGTCATTATAGTGTTCTCATGCAAATGAATAGATGTGGGCAACTCGATCTCCTCCCATAGGGTAAAGTTGAAAACCTCTTTCCAATCCCTCACATTTTGTGTATGCTCTGAGTTGAAGTAGCCCAACGGGTTTTGAAAATCTATGGATACTTGGCTCTTTTATTTGAGAGGCAATGAGAAGAAATTGGGTGTAGTCGATTTGAGGTGATGGATAAGACGACGAGGAATGTCATGGTTGATGAGGTAGAGGAATGTCATGCTTGATGAGGTAGAAGAATCCCCTCTCTTTGCATGCCTTTCACATTTCTATAGAGCTCTTTTCCAACGAGAATTTCAATCTTGTCAACTTAGTCAGAGAAATGCTTGGGGTTGGGACTATTGTGACCTATCATTTTTTCACACCAAGTGTTTACACCTCCATCAACCACCTTATTTCTACTTGTCATGTAGTCTTCATTTTCAATTTGGTACTTTTGATGACAATTATAGTTTTTATATTCTAAATGAATTAAGATTATTTTTTAATAATATATATTTGTAACAATTATATATTTTTATATAATTTATAATAATTTATAATTATTAATAATTATGTCTTGCGTATTAATTATGAATATTATTACTAATATAATATAAGAGCTCTCTCTCTCTCTCTCTCTCTCTCTCTCTCTCTCTCTCTCTCTTTCTCTACATACATACGTACATATATCCCTCTCTTTACCTCTATATATCATGTCCTCTCTCTCTCTCTCTCTCTCTCTCTCTCTCTCTCTCTCTCTCTCTCTCTACATACATATGTACATATATCCCTCTCTACCTCTATATATCACATCCTATATCTTTATTTATCTCTCTACCTACCCCTTTTTCATTGTCTCCCTCTTTATATATTTATCTCTACCTCACCCCCTCTACATACATATGTACATATATCCCTCTCTACCTCTATATATCACATCCTATATCTTTATTTATCTCTCTACCTACCCCTTTTTCATTGTCTCCCTCTTTATATATTTATCTCTACCTCACCCCCTCTATATTTTCCAAACACTCTCTCTCTCTCTCTCTCTCTCTCTCTTTGAGATTGTTCTCTTTATATTTATCCTTCACTAACAATCTCTATATATCACTTCTTATATCTTTGTATCTCCCTATGCCACCCTTTATCACTATATCTCCTTCTTCTTCTCCCTCTCCCTTTCCATCTCTCCCTCTCTATATGTTTATATTTCTCTCTCACACCCTCTATCTTTCCCAACCCCCCTCTCTCTCTATCTATATATACCACTTCTCTCCCTATCTACACCCTCTCCCCTATCTCACTCTCTATCCCCTTCCCACCACCCCCTTGCTCAATTTCTCTCCATCCATCTCTTTATATCTCTCTTGTTTGTAAGTGTCTCAGTCTCTCCCTCCCTATTCCTTGTTTATCTCTATCTCTCTCTTCCCATATATATAGGAATTTTGTCTCTCTATTTCCCCCTATTTCTCTCTCTCCCCTCTTTAGATGTCTCTCTCTCCATTTTAACTTCTCTATCTTTACATATATCTATTTATTTTCCTCTCTATCCATCTCTCTCTATCTTTGGCCTTCCCTCCATCTCTCCCCAACTCTCTCTCTCTCTCTCTCTCTCTCTCTCTCTCTCTCTCTATATATATATATATATATATATATATATATATATATATATGTGTGTGTGTGTGTGTGTGTGTGTGTGTGTGTGTGTGTATTCCAAATATAGCTTGAATTTGTTAAAATGAACCCTAATTTTATTTTTGATTGAGAGGTCCTATCAATAGATCTTATGTATGTCACAAATGTATGCAAAACATAGACCAAAATTTAGCCTTGTTGATTTTTGACACCTATTCAGTGTACCCATCACACATTAAGGTGTTACTGCTAGTTATATTCAAATGCTAGGATTTCTATCAATATGTCAATACCCTGTCACAATCAAATGTCCCCATTGCTACTCTATTAGTCAAATTTAGACCTAGACAACCTATGGAAATCAATTTGTAATCATACGACACTCTTATACTCAACTTAAGACCTATACATCTCTATCAATCACCAATAAAACTCTTGAGATGTTTATCACAACCCATATACTTCATATGCAACCTATACATATCCTCAATTGTAGCCTATTTTATTGGGCCGATAATATAAATAATAGCAAATAATAACATTTGTAATACTAATTTTTTCCCTTATATCTTTAGCATATGTTTGAACCCTTCTCCAATTGATATTCTTGAAAACTCTGTGATCTTAATATGTTTCTTGAAATGGGCATTCAAAGATTCTTTTGAGTATATATTGCAACAATGAAGTGAATGTCATTCATGAGGGATTTCATCCTCACAAACCCTTGAAGATGAACTCTCCAATCAATTTCATAATTTTCTTATTCAATCCAACCTGCATGAAAGTGAGCTCTTGGAAATATTTTATAATACTCAAATAGGAGCTCATTCACTCATCTTACCAATGTGGGAAAAATAAACATTACTCCCCGTTTACTTTTTATGTCTCCAATGTGTTATTGAATAAGGGGACCTTTATTATTTAAATATTTTCCACTTAAATGTAGTCTTGCATTAATAAATTTAAGTATTTATATTTAACTTTATAATCTAATTTTATCAAAACATAAATGAATCATATCAATGATATTGAAATCTCCTATTGATATTAACCATTAACCATCGATATGATACTACCACCAAAGATACTAGCCTTGCCCAAATGACTTACTATAAATAGTAAATATGTCAAAATTATGTCTAGATAACTTGAATTGATCTACAATGAAAACTACTTAGGCCAAATGGCCTCAAATTCCCTTACATGTCTTGGCTAGTCTATAGGACCACAAAGAAATAGACTAAAGACAAACTCATACCACATGTGCTAAAAAGGGGACATTATAGTCTTCCCTTCCCAATATTGCTTTTCCTCAAGAAAATTCAATTTTGGATGTTGCAAGATCTATTCATTCTCCCGTGTAGCATCTTCCACTGGTACATTCCTCCATTTGACCAAGTACTCCTTGATGGTCATCTTTTTAAGTGTCTTCTCCTTGACATCAATGATAGCCTTTGGAATCAATATCAATTTCCCCTCTTCATCTAGGGGTGGAAACTCTGTTGATGGCATGACATTGTGGCCTAGAGCCTTCTTGAACTTGGAAACATGAAATACATTAAGAACCCTATTGCTGGATGGTAACTATAGCTCATAGGCCACCTCCCCAATGCATAGTGAAACTTTGAATGGACCACAAAACCGTTGTTTGAGTTTCTCGATGCCAGTTTTCTTTAGCGAAGACTATCTATAGGGATTGGGTCTCAGATAGATCATATCTCCTACCTCAAAGTTGTGGTCAACATTTTGCTGATCAACATATAACTTCTACTAGTTTTGTGCGTAATGGATGTTCTCCTTCAATATCCTTGGGTTGTCCTGACTTTCTTATGATAAATCCCTTTCATTGGGCACCCTACTATCCTTAAAAAGTAAATCCATGAAGTTTGGGGCTTCATGCCGATATAGTGCCATGAATGGAGTCATCCTAATGGTCATGTGGTTGGTGATATTGTAACAATACTCACCCAAATGTAACCCTCTAATGGTCATGTGGCCAAGAGGAAAGAGTTAGCTTTACAACTAAGTGAAAGTCATGAAACCATTGAGGAACTCTCTTGGCAGAGTGGATCTGATGAAGCAAAAGAAGCGGTCTCTGATCTCATGGAGAAGAATCTAAATCTGACCGATCAAATCTCCAACTTAAAAAGGGAGCAGGAAAGTCATGCTCTGAGGATGACTGAACTCATTGAAGCCAAAAGAAAAGTTGAGGATGATAAGACTAGTGCCATAGAAGCACAATTAATTGCTGAAAGAGAGAAATTTGGTTGAAGATGCATTAAGAGAGTGATTCTCTCATATTGCATTTGCATGCAGACATGCAAGGCATAAATCGGGAGAACGCAATCATGCATGAGCACTTGCATGATAAAGACGAAGCATGAAAAAAGATGGCTGTTGAATTGGATCAACTAAAGGAACAACTGAAAACTCTTGAAGAGAGGAATGAGAAACTCAGAAGGTATAATTAAATTTCCTAAGAAACTTAATGAGCAACTAAGAGCTCAAAGGAAGCACAAGGATCCCACAGGACATGGGTACATCGGTCAAAGAAAAAAAGAAACCGGTGAGTCCTCTCAAGACAAGCAAGGCGGGAAGGAAAAGAAGAAACCAACAGAAGACAAAGGTAAAAAGATCTTCAAACCCTCTTGCAAACATTGTGGCAAACTAGGTCATAAAACCAATGATTGTAAAAATGCACTAATAAGACCATTTACTTCTAACAGTTACCGCAACAACTGTTACAAGTACGGTCACATGACCTTTGAATTTTGGTCTCGCTCCAACAATGTGTCTAGTGGAAGCAGGGGAAGCTTCAAGGGTTATTGCTATACTTGCAATAAATTTGGACACAAAGCGAAAGAATGCAGGTCCAAAACAATGGCATTCAAATCTCCACCAAGACCGGTATTCCATAATAGAAATATAAACTAGAGCACATCTAACTATGCTACCTGTGGACCATCAGGGCATAGGAACTTTGATTCTCACTCACCCATGGACATGGAAAGAAGGGTCAATCCATGGAGAGGTATCAAAATGGCTTATTACAATTGTAACAAGATTGGGCATCTGGTCAAGGATTGCAGGAACCGGTCAATGAACAAAGGTAAAGGACTGGATAAATAGGTCAAGAAGAAGTTGTCCCCCAACCAGAAGGATGACACGAGTAAAGAGACCAACATGGAAGTCAAGAAGACTTGGTCCATAAAGGGGATAAAGAGTTCCATTGAGGAGAAATTTGAGGTAAGGTCATCATCTACTGATAGTAGTAATGGTGATATCTCTTTAGTAAACTAAGCCTAAGATCTTAAGGGGGACAGGTAGCAAGGCTACTATTACCGGAGGAACTGGTGAGTTGTGATCTCACACAGTCAAGAATTGGAACCGGGAAGGAGACACTGGTCTAACATATTAACTAGACAAATAAGAGTTGTTGACGTAGCAAGGTGGATGTTGCAACTGAGGATTTGTAAACAAGTAAAGAGTTTGTGAACCGGTTGTTGAAAGAAAGTTTAGGTAAGGGTAATTAATACAGTAGTCGTTAACAAAAGTTACTATTTGCTAATTACCGTTACGACCTAAGTGTATAAAAGGGAAATATGATTATTCATTTCACTTTACATTGCGATTTGTGATTATTGTTTTTCAAAAGCTTGAGTAATCTTTTCTTGTCGTGGTTTACGATCTTTGCTTAGTGAATTCCGTAAATTTTATCAAGAACTTTTTGCACATACCGGTCTAGTAATATGACATCTTCATCTTCTGTGGTGAGCCTCATCAATGCCAATCAAGTTGATAGACCTATTTACAACATTGTGGCAGTTCGAAATTGAGCGATTGATATGGCGGGAGCTCTATTATTCATCCCCGATGGTGTTTTGCTAATAGAGGATGTAACAGCTTTCATCCACAGAAATAGGAGGAACTGGACAAAACTTTTATTCAAAGTGAATACCTCTCACTGTGTGAAGACGAAAAGCTTCAAGCAAAATACGCTAAGCTACAATCATCAGGTTTAATCAACAGAGTCAAATATCCAACCATGTTTCGACCGGATTGGATTAGGCTAGTGCTTAGCAGGGTTCACGAACTAGGAATGTGGCTAGCAAAAGGCGCGGTTACACCTATTACCAAAGAAGATTTACACAGGGTAATAATTGGTTACAATATCATAGGGGAAGCACTAACCCTAAGGACAATAGTGAATGCAAAAGTCACATGGTTGACTAAGTCCAAATATGATAGTCGAATGATGACTGTGAATGATATTGAAGACAATAGTGTTCGGTTTGTTGCTACGGTTATCGGCTACAAAGTATATCAGTCAAGTAACCTGAATAGCATACCTGGAGGTGCGATTCATGTTGCGCATAGGATAATGCACGATAATGCCAGGTATGACATTTATGCTATGTTGAGGAGCCAAATCTTTGAAAATATGAAGAAGCTCGGTCTAGTCAGGAAGAAGTTTCTCAAATATGGGACGTTGCTGGTATGTTTGTTTTTCTATTATCAAAACTTCTTTCCAGCGATAGGCAAAGTTACATGGCTAGAAGATAAACTGGTAATGGTTCAGATAGGAGAGATAGTAAATAAATTGGGGAATCGGTTTAATAAGGTTATGACCGATTATTTTGAAGCCTTTCAGTTAAGAATGCACAACAGGGAAAGAATTCCCTCAACCATTGTAGAGGCATACAAAGAAGAAATGTGCTTTCTGGTGAGCGTCGATCATTGCATTATCTAGGTTGTGGAGCCTAGGTCCGAGTATGCACTAGAGCTTGGTTATGAAATTACATCCAAGGTTGCCAAAGCATATGCAGATGCACTACCAGAAAGCAACTTAGATCTCTTAGCAAACCGGTTTGGGACTTTTGAGGAGATTTTAGCAAATTTGAGGAAGATGGCATCTTCTAAGGAACCTAAGAAGGTTTATGTAAAACGAACTCCCACTCGTAGGAAAAGGAAGCAAGTGGCTAAAGAACCAAAGGTTCAAAGAAAGAAGACACAACCGGCATCCACCGAACCATTACAATGTGAGGAAATGGAGGAAACAAAAACTGAAGAAACCACTACTTTTCTCAGAAAGAGAAAGACCGGGAAATTGATAAAGGGTGATGCACCAAAAGGAAGGAAACCAACCATAGATGAAGTGGTTGAAGGAATAAAGGAAACAGGTGGATTGGGTGCAGTCGCAAGAAGGTATGAGCTTGGTAATGAAGAAGATTAGAGAAAGATAGAAGAAGTTATAGTTTACGTTCTTCACAAGTTCGTTAACACCCACTAGTCTTCACAATACAATATATGAAGATCTACAAGATATAATTGAAGGTAGATGTAAATCTTCCTTAGATAAGGAAAGAACTAAGGATAAGGGCTCTACTAGAAGTACATAATCACCTTAGCCTGCAAGAGGCAACTAATCAAGTTTACTTATACAAACAAAGTTTCAATATCAGGAAAATAACTGGTTGGGTCTTGATTGGAGAAGTGGATAAAGTACATGATGAAGGGTTTTCCATATGGACGATTGTTCTGAGGGAACAAGATCAAGCTGAAGTAGAATGCCAAAAGACTATAGAGCCACCAGTAAAAGACATTGGAAAAGGAAATGGCATACTAGGAGTTGAGACTCTGGTCAAAGAAAAGTCTTCAATAGAATTGGTCATCGTGGACGTAACTACAGACACAGGTGGTGAACTCACTCCACCAACCCTACTTGCCTCTCCAGAAAAAGGTGGAGCTCAAACTTTAACTGTAGATAATATAGTTGATGAAATTATGGATTTCGGTGAAGTGTCGAATGCTACAAAGTGGTTCACGGTTCTGGGAAACGAGGATAAGGAGAAAATTGAGATTGCTCTGTTAGAAACCTTTTTAGATTTCAAGAGAAGTCCTAGGGACTACAGGCCCCACTTTCCTGTTAAATTTGGACCAGAAATATATAAGTTTTAAATGAATTGTATATATATTAATCTTATAGTTGAATGAAGAACACACTAAGTTCAAAGATAATATCTTCCTTTGTATACTTAATTATAACGCTGTGAGTGACTAAATATTTTCAATGAATCAAGAATGTTGTGAATAGATATTAATAAATCTAACACTGTTTCATGCTGCAGACATTAACAAATGACTGTAATACTTATGTTCCTGTATTTCGGTGTCTAAGAGTCACCAAATGAATCTCATAATATACTGCAGTGAGCAGTCATTACTTGATAAGACGTGACTCATAATGAGTCACGACTGTTCAATGCAGTTCATACTGTTTCATAATGTACTACTGCGGTAATGTAATATATGATACATATCATTAATAATATAATATATCACACAGCGACAGTTATTATTATCATTAACAAACAGTGCATATTACATGATCGATGCGTATTAACAAATGGCAAAGATGCAGCAGTGAATGCAATGTCGACTTTAGTCAAGACACGACGGTGTATTAAGTAAAGTCGATATGATGATTTAACATTATATTATTCGGTGAAAGTTATTTTCAAACTGATACTTCAGAAAATCGATATCGTTCGATATTATAATATATGTCATATTTAATAAGTAATAATAATGCTATCAATATAATAATATTGATATCATTATTATTATTTATTTATTCTTTATTATATTATATTATATTTATTTGATATAATCAATGTAGTATATATTATTAGCCAATGCTATATATATATATATCCGACATAAGCTAATAATCTCAACACTCCCTCTTTAGCTAAGGAGGATAAAAATCAACAATATGCAAATATCAACTAAATAATAATTGTGATCTGTTTCAACATCACATGATGTACATCACTTTCAATAATTGTGATCTGTTTCAGCGTCACATGACGACTATCACAATATAAGTACCGGTGATCTGTTTCAGCGTCACACACGACGACTATCACCTTCAATATTTGTGATCTGTTTCATCGTCACATGACGACTATCACAATAGCTAGGTACCGGTGATCTATTTCAGCGTCACATGACGACTATCACCTTCAGTACTGTGATCTGTTTCAGCATCACATGATGACTATCACAGTACGAGATCATGGTCATTTTAAGGAACTCAATCCACCATGTAATAATTCATTTATCATGATCTGTTTCAGCCATCACATGAGGTCTATCATGATAAAAGATAGTTATTGTAAGATCGTCACCTTTCAATAACATCAAAGAATACAAGTGATGATCATTGGAAGTCGTCACCTCCATATGATTTACACAGGTTCATAAAATAACATTTATTATTAATAATCAAAATTTACAAATGTATCAAGTTTATCTTGGAAGAGTTGTTTCATCACAGAACTCCCTCTTAATCATAAGATATCTTGAGATTTCTTTTAGAATAGATCTGACTTCCAGTTTGGATCTCTAACTTCGGCAAGTGAAGCTTGTATTTTAAGTCTGTTGGGGCAATTTGTTGCCGTGTGTCCATAATTGTCGCATCTATAACATTGTACCTTTTTGAGTCTGTTAGGACATTTCACTGTGGTGTGCCCATAGTTATCACATCTATAACATTGT
>BSBK01001665.1:2277500-2293615 GCA_027943335.1 Chamaecyparis obtusa
CTGGGATATCCGAGTTGACGCCATGCCTATTTATATTTCCTAGGAACTCCTCACTTAGGATGACTAATACTGCTCTTACTATAATATTGTATTTGATCATTAGAATCTTCTTGATTCTTTTCGATGAGGTTTTCCCTTCAAAGGCTGCTTGCTTGTTTGGGCATCTCAGTTTTATTGGTGTAGCCATTTGTTGGAGGAGATGCTATGTTGGATGAAAGAACCTCACCTATATATACCAAGTGTCCTTGGTAACGTTTGCCGAAGGCGAAAAGGTAATGTTATTTTATTGGTGGCAAATATCCTTAAGACTCTTCGTTTCATCTTCTGTCTCTTGGTTTGATTGTGACTAAATATTATGTGTGCTTACCTTAAAGGAAATTCTATTGTACGTTTGCCTAAAATTTTCATAAATATGAGAATCAATACTCCAAAATTTGAGAGAATATTACTAACTAAGAATCCCAAAATAAACCTATAAAATATATGTATATATACTGAGCTATAAATTGTATCTCAATTTATATGTATGTCTATGCTATTACTAAGAATTAGTTTCTACGTATATCCCTGAAATTGATATCGGTATAAAAACATATCTAGAAAACTATCTAGATAGGTGTAATAAGAGACATGGAGTAACTGTTTAATTCTTAACTTAAAAAATAAGCTAGCAAGTGTCCTCCTTCCCCTACCTACTTTACACCAGGAGTTTTAAAGAGGCTCGATCATACATTATGATATGAGTTTCAAGGAATACACAATCAGGACAAATTAATATGTGAGAATATCCTAATGAAAATAAACATATCTTAAAGCAGAGACTAGATTTATAATGGCTAATTAGAGTGGAAAAGGTAATTGAATTAAACCAAGTAAAGAATTTATGAAAAGGATTTTCCAAATGAAGGAATGGCCCTTTTATCTATAAGAAGAAAACCAACCTAAAAGGGGAAAAAAGATCTTCTTAGGAAATAGTTGTTTTGTTGCTTAGTAAACTCTTAAGTTAAGAAGTAATTACAACAGTTTTGCAAGGGATAAATTAGCCTTTTCTGATAAAGGAAAAAAGGGCAGAGTAAAAATTAGGTTTAAGGATTGGATAGAAAAAGGGTTAAGCTTTGTCTGGCCCTACAGATCTAAATCTCATGTTAAATCTAAACTACCATGACTTGAGATCAAGAGACTGTTTAATTTGTGAGACGCATATGTGATCATATCCTCAAATACCTAAAGGTTTCTAAGTTCTCTCAAAAGATAAACCTAAGAATACTATCAAAGTTTTTGAAAACCAAAACCTAGTTAGGACAGAAATAACACGATTTGAGCATAAGAATGAACATCATCTGTGGGAAATATTCACTCCTAGGATTAAGTTAGTATTATAACAGGAAACAAAGGAGAATGAATCAAAGTGAAGACATGAGTATGAAGGAGTTTAGATTTTCTTGAATATGATTATACCTATTTTAGTTGAAATAATTACTCTTTATCAAGTTTTGAGCTAGGGATGAAGAGCGTAATTGAGAGTAAACTTCTCCAACATAGTGCTTCCTAAGGTAGAGGCAGACCTATTTGATCACATTCCTACTTTGCGGTTCAAGACAAGGGAATTGAATAGGTAGCCGACATAAGACCTAAGGCCAAGCCACTATTCTCTGCAATGATAGTTAATAATATACTAGTTTCTACATGTAATGCCCAAAAGTTCGGGTCAAAACACAACCATCAAATTTTTTTTAAAAGGTTAAAAGTTCCACGTTAAAGATGCGGGTAAGAGGAGTCAATGATGAGGTCACAAAAGATTCAGGTGATCAACCTCAACAATGTTGTTTTCCCATAGGATGCTAGTTGAAATTTCAATATAAGAAGAATTCGTAAATCATCTTAACGATCAATTTTGTCGATCGTCAATCTATTAATCTTATAGATTATCCAAGAGTAAAAGAAGATTTATTTAATAACATTATTATACATATAGATTAACCAATTTCCCATATATATAAAACAAGTCCAATTTTGATTATTATAATTAGATTGTCAGTTAATGAAAATATTGAATATTAAATTTAATAATCGTTTACACCAATATTCGTTGCAAAATGAATATATACCAATTCAATTAATAATTACAACATAACAATTGATTAATGAACTTGTTAACTATTCAATAAATTTAAAGAAAAACATTAATTAATGATATATATTCAAAAATTATAATTAAATAACATATAAGAAATTAATTAATAATTATAATATATTAATTAATTAATATATTTATTAAATAGTTAATATACTATAATATATCAATTAATATTATAAACATGCTATACCATTAGCACATGGTACCTTAAACCATAACAAAAATAACTTATTAAAACATTGTCAAATAATAACCATTTATAGATATTAACATTACATTAATTAAAAACATTTCTAAAAAAAATACTAACCAACTACAATTATTAACAAGACTTCAATCCCATAAAATAATAATTAACTAACAACCTAAACTAACTTATCTAAAATACTAACCTACTCACTAAACTAATCATCCTACCAAGTCAACTAGCCTATCTCCCTACTCTTAGCACCCTATCAAATCACAAAGGACAATGGAGGGGTGTGCAATTTAAGAGAGGGAAGGAAATTTAATTCAAGTTTTAATGCCCATCCCCAAGACCTGCGCCCAACTTGCACATGGGGAAGTGGGAGTCATGAAAAGGAAGTGAGATGTGGGTCCCACTCCTTTTCCATAACATGGGAAAGTGCCCAAACAAATTTTAAGTTTAATGCAAGCATGGACATGCCAAAGACCTGTGTGAGTTTATGAAGTCAAAAAAGGTAATGTCATGAAGAAAAAGCTTGATGATGTGTCACCCAAGGACACTTTCTTGACCAATCCAAAGGTTTGCATTTAAAACAAAGATTAGACATCCCTCCACATGCGCCTAGATAAGGGAAAGATTATAATGAAGTATGGGGCGCACTTCAAGGGAGATGAAAAGGGCTGCAATAAGTATCACCTGGGTCCCACTACAAATTCAAACCAAAGCAAGTTGATAAAGTCAAAAAGCAGCGCCTATTAGGACTAAGAAGGGGACATCATAAAGTTTGGGTCTGACCTTTATGTGACTTGCGCCCCAACCAATGCATTAATTAAATGAACAAGACTGCTCTACCATAAACATGCGCCATTTTCCATGAGAGAAGGTAAATGCAATAAAGTGATGTTTTAGTATATATTTTAATTGATTTATAAGGTGAGGTGGCAAGGTTTATTATTTTTAATTGACTGTGGTATGGATTTTGTATGGGATTTTTATCCCATACAAAATCCAGAGAGCATTTTGCTTTCTTAAAATCTGGAGAGTGTTATTTTGCTTACACTATTTTTACATCTTCTTGCAAACTATGAGTAGTATATCGTAATCATTTAATTAGTCTCCTTAATGCATAAGGAAGTATATTGTCTTAAGATTGATAGAGTATCAATAAGGGTTAAATATAGTTTGATTGCAAATCAATTGAGATATCAACATATAAATTAATTTGTTCATTCTTTCATAGATGTTTCATTACAATTGATAGGTCTAAAAGAGTGATATGAATCAAATGGAGATTATTTTCAATGATCATGACATTTAAATCATCATGTATGAATCTGCAATATTCCTACTTCAACCAAAATATGAAATCTTATTGAAATTGATACAATATCTATTCTATCAATATTGAGAACTCATTGCAAAAAGGAGAGTAATCTCAACTATATCCTTTATCTATTCTATCAACTTTGATTTTCATTTCACAAGAAGGAATGACTTCATTATCTCAAGAAGTAGAATACATTGGATATGGAAGAAATGATTCATCATTTTCAATATAGTCATCTCCTCAACTAAAATACACATTCTTTGTGATAAAGAAGTATTCACATTTACAACTAATTAATCCCAAACTGGTGTAGATACTCAATGAGAGTTCAAGATGGAATAACAAAACTCATCTTCATTACTAATCTCTTACAACTTCACAATAGCCAAAAGGCATACAAACAACATTACAAAATACAACAAGAAGATGATCTTCAACAAGGATCAACAATACCACATCATAGGATAATTCTACACCAAGAGAGTGGACTTTTTCAAGCATCATCCACATGAGTCTTGACATCCAAACCTGCAAATAAAAAAAATGGAGAACCATGGGTGCTCACCACCCAACCTAGGTCTCTTATGAGACCACCCCCGAGCTTGGAGAACCAAGGCTAAACGGGTATGCAACAAGATCAACAAGATGCTCACAAACAATTCACACAAATGCACATACAACAAATTACTCCCTTCCAAGGTTACACAAATGAGTCTTACAAGCTCATTGAGAGGGTGGAGGTGGGCTTTTCCAAGGGGAGAATGCCATTACATACAAATTTTCTCACCATGAGTATTCAAATGCCTCTTCAAGGCTACATATCCAAATGCCTCTTCAAGGCTACATATCCATGCATATCCAAATGCCTCTTCATACACATACTTTGCTTAACATCCTCTTCAAAATACAAGAATGCAATGGCTTCCATGGTGCCCATACACCATGGACTTATCCCTCTTCTCCAAGAGAAGAGACTCTCACCTCATGGAGAGCCCAACTAACCCCTCCACCCATAGGCCACTTCTTCCCTTCCAAAAGGGTGAGTAATGCCTCACACCCATAAACAAGAACTCCCTCAATCAAGCAAAAAGAACAAGATCAAACCATGAAATCAAAACCCAAAATCCCTCCATTACAACACATTGTCACAACAAGAACCAAGATTCATATGCATGAGAAAGCAAAATATAAGTTAATCTAACGAGCAAGTAGAAAGGCTTCCATGAGAAGAGTAACCAACCTCCACAAGTGTGATGGAAATGGAAATTTGAGAAGAGCTTATTCACTATCCTTCCTCAATCCAAACCCTAATGTCTCCAAATGTGGAGAGTGGGTGAACACCCACTAAATCTCCTAAGGGCCTCTAAAAAGGCCTCCAAATCTCTACCCACCCACCATCCATAAATGCAGACTTGACTCTATGGCCTTGTTGTCTTCCCTTGTCCCTTCATGATAAATGCATGATTGAAAGAAAAGGTGGAGTTGGGTAAAGATCATGACTTATCCAATTTCGAAGTTGAGGGCAAATGGGTCATAAAATAGGTTACCAAGGTCACTAGGGAATTAGGGACATGCTCAAAACCTTCTTAACTCATAACCCTATCCATAAGGTACTTAAATTATGCCAAAAATGACCCTTAGAACCCCTCATTGGCCTCTAGAAGTGACTAGAACAAGGATTAATTAAAACAAGCACATAACAAGTGTCAAATGACACTAACGATTACACATTACATACCCAAGGTCATGTCCTGGATGACAACAAGAAAATAACTAATAACACACATGCAAAAATCCACATTTACAAGGTGTTCACATTACAACGAGGCTTTTAATCCCATATTGGATTAAGCTTTGGCTTACTCAATTCACATATGTTTAACCTTGGTTCTCCAATTAATTCCATGGTTCTCTTACCTGCACACTCCTCAATGCAGCATCAATAATTCAAGGAAGAAAAACCAATACGAATAAACATATAAGATATAACATCTTCAATTTAACCAAAATTTAATTGCTTAGTTCAATTTCATAATTCAATTGCATCTCTAATGCCTACTAATCTTGTAATTCAATTGAAATCATGATCATCAATAATCTAACATCATCACAAGGTAATCATCAATTACTCATAACATCAATGCAGCGAAGATGTCTAACATGATATTCATTTGCAACATAGAATTCGATTGCATTCTTACAATCGCTTTCTCATAATTCATGATTCAATGCATACATCTAATCACTTCCATATAGTGCATAATTTAATTGCATATAATTTTATATGCATAAGTTATAATTTCTACTACGTACTCAAAGTCACATAAAGTACAATGCCCACATATAGATCATAATCCAAATTCAAGCTTGCAAACATATAGAATACATTCATTATTTCAATTCAATTCAATCTACATAATTTGATTGCATAACTTCATAGTACTCCTAATCTCAAAGATTCTCAATTTTCCTTAGCATGATATTTAAGATAAATCGATGGTTCAACATCGGTAAGGGGGTAACCATAACAATTAGGTCCTATAAAATTCTTATCACAAGTATGATTAAATTTCCTAATCTAGGAAAACAAAATGCAGAATAATCCTATTAGTCTAGGATCTAACAAATCCTTGTTCAGGGTTCTAAGAATATCACCAAAATGTCACTATGGTATAACCATATAATACATCATCAAAACATTAGTCATCCTCCTCGTAGGAGTTACTAGAATCATCACATCAACTTATTAATTTAATCCAAGATAAACTTAAGACTTAACACATACTAATTTGGCATTTACATCTCGACTTCTTGGAACTAATCCTTTCGACAAAAGTACTCAATGGAACCTTAATAGTCTAGCTAGATCTATGATCTGCAGGGTAACATACTGCATCTAAGATTCACTTTCACAATTAATAACCTAGAGATATCACCTCTGTCATTGCGACACTTAGTTGATAGGTCCCGATATGAAGGTACAATATATAGGTCTATTCCAAGGTACAATTCCGTTAGGGATTTACCAATCATCCAGATACTACGACACCCCTTAATCCTCCGACATCAAACTGTCAAGGAAAAGGTGGAAACGGGGTGGACCTTACACTACAGTGCTTAAGCTGATAGGGCTTAAAGGATGTTTACTAGTTTTACCATTTGGACTGGAATTCAATGAAGTTTTATAGGATGTTTACCAATTTTTTAAATATTTAAATCACCTTAAGAATTCCTTATCATTAAATTCTAAAGCTAGCAATTAATAGAATATCAGAAAATAAGGAATCCCGAAGAGTTAACTGTGATACAACAGAAAGCCCTATAGCCACAGAAAGGATAACTTTCTTATATTAACTAATATTTAGTATTAAAACCACTTTAGATACATTGTTCTAACCATCACAAAATCCATAGAAGCTATTCCGCATATGCTGAAAGTCTTATACAGTTTGGATGATAAAGCTATTAATTTATTTCCATCTTGCTACTTTCTATATATATAAAATTGATTTAAGACCAGAAGAGACCATAGTACCAGTAGGTTTTTTACTCTTTCCCTTCATCTCCTCCCTTCCCAATTAATTTGAATTTCCATATGTTATCCCCTTTCATCATGATCACAATGCATTCATCTTCAAAAGAGGCTTTTTTTGAATGGTGGGTGCATTTGATGACTTCAAGTGCCATTATGTGTAGGTTCTCTGCTTTCACTTTGTCCAGTTCCTCCGGGATAATGAATCCTTCCTTTCTCTAGTAGTCGAGCATCCACTCCATTTCCATGTCTTCCTCCAGGAGACCTTTATATAAGAATTCTAAGTTTCTTTCCATCTCTTGCCAGTGGAGATCGAACCTGTTCTCATTCTTGAATGTGATGATGGGAGTGTGTTGGGACTGGGGAATTCCCAACAACATTGCAATTTCCATTTTCATAGTAATCTTAGGAAAGGGGATGGTAAGGTGGTTATCTATGCCCCATATCATTTTATCAATTCCTCCAAGAAGATCCTCCATGAAGAGAATTTGGGCCACCTTCAAGATATCCTCCTTTCTTCCTGTCAATACTAAAATGGTAATAAATTGACCGATGATGTTGTCATTGGTCCTGTACGTAAATTTTTTATCAAAGTAGTGATCGCCAATGGCCCTTACTAAAGCTCTCCTTGTGGAGTTTGAAAGAGGGTTCAACACTTGGTTCCATCTCTCCAGTATGATACCTCCTTTGAAAGCCATCACTTTGTTGCCTGTAGATGCGAATGTTATCAGTCTTGACTCCATTTTTGGATGTCCTCCGCTCTCTGCTAAATAGGATATGTTTTATGATGTAATTCAACACTTCAAGAAGAGAAGAGGGAGATTTATACGGTCTAATTTTGATTTCTATCCTATTAACGTCTCCCCATTTTCTAGGCATAAGAAAACATGATGGCCTCTCTTGGCTTCATCTATATCCTTTATCTTTGCTTGAAGTTGAAGCTTCCAGATTACTCATGCTTGTATTAATGATAATTACTATTCAATTGCACATTCGCATAGAATTGATCACTATCTTAGATTGTGTGTCCTTTAGATGTTGCAATCTTGCCATGTGTAACCCTTAGTACCCGACCTAATTAGTTAAGCATTTGTCTTACTGACTATCTTAATTTGAGCTTAGTTGGTTCCTAATCATAATATTTTCTAATAGTATTGATTGTGGGAGGGCCTAAAATCATTACTAGTTTGCCTAAGATCCAAGAGGTAAAAGTATCTTCATTAGTTGGTATGCTAGTAAATTTGATTATGGGAACAAAAACTCCCCTCTCGTATGTCAAATTATTAAGCTGACTCCAGTCTCTCCTAGTCCCAATAAAGTTTAAAGTCTACCTAAAGATTACTTCTTTATTAACAGGACTAATCTTGAATGTTGATGTCGGTGATTAAGTAAGGTCAGGGCCCCAAAATGAGGGCCTTAGTACTAGTTGAGCATCTTGAGATATTCATTCATTAATATAGAAGTGCATGAGAATACAAATTCCTAGGCATGTAGATAAAAGAATAATCTATCAACTTTCTCTTGCTAAGACTTATAAATATAAGAGGATAATTTAAGAAAGGGGAAGATTGTAAATTATGCAATTCTAGCTTTTTGAAATTTAGAACAGTATAGATAGCATAGATAATACAAAAGCTGGATAAAATGACCTAATTGTGAATAAATAGGATACCATCCTACTCCGATAGGTACCTATTTACCTATTTCTATGAAGATACATTTGGGTCCCTCATGGTTGATAATATAACACTAAATCTCGGATGGAAACAGAAGGGTATAATCTAGTATCCATTACCTAAAAAAGTCAATCCACCTCCATCGTGTTTCCAATACTAAGGGCTTAGTCCACAAGCATTGCCTATTAATATCACTTTGATCAAGATATTTTAATAGATATGGGTTTGAGCATTACTTAAGAATTTAGATTAATACTTTTTAGATTTCAAAAAGTTCCTAATCCATAAAAAAGATTTATATCCTAGACCAGAGAAAATTTGGTTTAATATTCATGTCTTCTCCTTATAACAAGCCCTAACAGGCTAATGAGAGAATCAACAATATATACACATCTATGTATATGTAGTTATATATATATATGTATTTATGTATATATATATGTATATATATATATATATATGTATATGTATATGTACGTACGTACGTATGTATGTATATCTATCTATCTATATATATATGTATACTATATATACATACATATATATACATATATATACATATATATATATATATACATATATATATATATATAGATATACATACATACATACATATATATATATGTATATATGTATGTATATATATATATATGTATATGAATATATATATGTATATGTATATATATATATATGTGTATATATATATATGTGTATATATATATATATATAGAGAGAGAGAAAGATATACATATATATATATATATATATATACATATATATATATATATATCTATACATATATATCTATACATATATATATATATCTATACATATATATATATATATATATATATATATATACATATATATGTATACATATAGATATAGACATAGATATATATATATATATATATATATATATATACATACATACATACATACATACATACATACATACATACATACATACATACATATTGATGAAGGGTACTTCCCTTAATACCACAAACACATAACAGAAATAGAGAAACAACAACAATAATATGCAAGAACAGAAAATTGGCTTCTTATTATCTCCACAAATGTGGAATTACAAACTTTCAGAATTACAATATGCAAAGCCACATGGGCATTCCCTTACAATATTCTGTAGGACAAAGCCTCGAATCAATACCCAGATCTACTACCCAAAACTGCCCTAGACAACACTACGGGCCTTCTTTATATAGGCAATTTCCACCGCTCGAGAAGGTTTTAGAAATTTAGCCCTTAGGGCCGACCAAACTTAGAATTATTTTATTTTACAATTTATTACATCAAAGCCGGCTCAAAATGAGTTTTGAAACCCAAACATAAATTTTGAAGAAAAATTATTTTCTGCCATTTCAGGTGACCCAACTTCCGAAGACCATAAGTCATCACCTGTTGACCCGATTGGCTATTATAACCCCATTCTAGAAACGCCACGAAGCGCTCTACAAGATTGACTAGTGTAAAGCGCTTGTCACCCAAATTTTCAACCTCATCCGGGGCCTCTAAAGCTTTCAAAATTGAGTTCGAAGTTTCTGTACCCTGCTGCCAATACCGAAAATCTTCAATATCTTCAAAACTAGACCTGATCTAGCCATGAAACTTTGTTGGCAGGTTGATATGACTGAGATGAACCTCCATATGTAAAATTAGAACATTTTGAGATCGTAAGACCAACTTACTAAAAATAGCAAGTTTCCATAAATAGCAACTCTGCACAAGATAGCCCTTATTGAATACAAAAATAAAAATATTTTTGGGTGATGCAAGATTGCTCTTACACCCAGGATGCTCCTGCATCAGACACCTGGGGTAATTTGAGAAGTGACCCTGTCATGACTCAGGTGTGCAGAGGAAAACCAAGATGGTTAACCTCCTCCTTTGTTAGCCATGATGAATCTTCAATAGGTCATCCTTTCCATTTGACCAAATACTCTTCATATGTCCTGTTCCTTGTGCTTCTGCCAACATGACTGCCCAGTATGTCTTCAATCTCCTTGATATCTAAACTGGTTGCTGGAATACTCCACTATGCTGCTACAACCTCATCTTCAACACCTCCTTCGTGATACTCTGTCAAATCTGAAATGTTAAACACTAGTGAAATATTCAGCTCACTAGGCAATTCTACCTCATATGCATTTCCTGAATCATGCTTCTTCAATATCTTACATGGTCCAAACTTCTTCATTTTCAGCTTGTTATATGTACCAACCGAAAATCGCTCCTTCCGCAAATGAACCACGACTTCATCCCCAACCTGAAATTCCTTATGCCTCCTTTTCTCATCTGCCTTAGCCTTATACTGCGCATTCATCTTGGTAATATGCTTCCTCACCTCCTCATGGATGTTCTTCAAATGTTCTGCAAAATCCTCAGCTTTAGCACTACTTATTTCTCCTTTATCTATCTTTCTCAATTCAGATGCATTTCTTGGACTACTTCTATATACAATCTGGAATGGTGATTTACCAGTGCTCCTATTGACAGAATTATTGTATGAAAATTCTACCTGTGGTAAAATCAAATCCCATCCTATTGGCTTATCTCCAACCAAACATCTCAGTACATTTCCCAAACTTCTATTCACCACCTCTGTCTGTCCATCAGTCTGTGGATGATGTGATGAACTGAACTTCAAATCTGTCTTCAACTTCTTCCACAATGTCCGCCAGAAATATCCAACAAACTTAGTATCTCGATCTGAAACTATGGTCTTTGGCAAACCATGTAGTCTCACCACTTCTCTGAAAAACAATTTTGCTACATGAACAACATTATTAGTCTTCTTGCAGGGAATGAAATGTGCCATCTTTGAAAATTTGTCAACTACTACAAAAATTGAATCATGTCCCCACTGTGTCCTCGGTAAACCAAGAACAAAGTCCATACTGATATCCTCCCAAGGCTTCTCTGGTATAGGTAATGGATGATACAACCCTATATTCTACTTCAATCCTTTCGCCATCTGACATACTCTGCAACTCTGTACAAACTTTTTCACATCTTGTTGCAATTGTGGCCAATAATAATTCTCACCAACCAAAGCAAAGGTTTTATCACGACCAAAATGTCCAGCCAATCCTCCACTATGCTTCTCCTTGATGAGATTCTCCCTCATAGAACTTCATGGAATGCACAACTGACTCCCTCTGAATAGCATATCATCTTGGATGATAAAATCCAGCCATTTCATCCTGTCTAGAGTAACAAGTTCTGTACAAGCTTTCCAAGCTTCACCAAAATCAGGATCCTCTGGATACAAATTCTTGAGTTCCTTGAACCCAACCACCTCAATCCGTATCTCTATCAGCAATAGTTGCTTTCTGCTAAGAGCATCTACAACCCTGTTAGACTTTCCACTTCTGTGTTTCAAAACAAATATATAACTCTGCAAAAACTCAACCCATTTCAAATGCCTCTGATTCAACTTTCCTTGACTATTCAAATATTGCAAAGCTTAATGATCAATATACAAAACAAACTCCTTAGGAAGTAGATAGTGCTTCCACTTTTTCAATACTTGAACTATAGCATAAAATTTCTGATCATAAACAAAATATTTTCTCTTGGCATCATTTAACTACTCACTGAAATAAGCAACAGGTTTACCTTCTTGGCTCATAACAGCTCCTATTGCAGTACCACTAGCTTCACAATCTACTTGAAACACCTTATTAAAATCTGGAAGTGCTAAAACAGGTTGTTCTCTAAATTTTTGTTTCAACAATTGAAAACTTTTTTCTGCCCCATTAGTCCACTTAAACTCTTTTCTGTCCCCTCTCATTGTTTCAGTCAAGGGTCCACAAATACTGCTAAAATTTTTGATAATTTTTTTGTAAAAGCTAGCCAAACCATGAAAAGATCTTACCTCAGTAGCACTCCTTGGAGTAGGCCATTCAAGGATAGCCTGTACCTTCTCTGGGTCTATTTTTAGACCTTCTACTGAAACTACAAATCCCAAATACACTAACTCTTTCTTCACAAAAACTGCATTTCTTCAAATTAATCAACAATTTTTCATCTCTCAACTTCTCAAACATCATACGAATATGCATCATATGTTCCTCCAATGTCTTGCTAAAAATCAAAATATCATCTAGGTAAACAATGATAAACTTACCCAAAAATTCTTTCAGAACCTCGTTCATGAGCCGCATGAAAGTGCTCGGTGCATTGGTTAGCCCAAAAGGCATGACTAACCACTCATACAGTCCTTCCTTTGTCTTGAAGGCAGTCTTCCATTCATCTCCTTCTCTGATCTGAATCTGGTGATATCCACTCTTCAGATCTATCTTTGAGAAATACACAGCTCCACTCAAACAATCCATAATATCATCCATTCATGGCAATAGAAACCTATACTTGATTGTGATCTTGTTTATTGCTCTGGAATCTGTACACATCTTCCACTCTCCATTCTTCTTTGGTGCTAATACCGCTGGTACAACATAGTGACTCAGACTCTCTCGAATCAACCCCTTCTACAATAACTCGTGTACTTGTCTGTTCAACTCTTCACTTTCTACTGGTGTCATTCTGTGTGCTACCTTGTTTGGCAGATTGGCCCCTGGAATCAAATCCATCTGATGACTGATCTTCCTTATCAGTGGTAATCCATCAGGTACATTATCAGATACAATATCTTGAAACTCATTCAACAAATCTGCAACCTCTACAGGTACATCCTCTACTTCTTCTTTACCAACTTTTGGAATTAAAGCAAAACACACATGCTCATGCCTCATACCATTTAGGAATTTTCTTCCATCAACAAATGTTATTCTTACATTACCACATACCTTTTCTTCGATCTCCTTCAATGGCTTTAGCTTATGTCGCACTCCATCCTTTGTCAGGAAATAGGTATTTGCACGACCATCGTGTACAGCACATCTGTCAAACTGCCATGGTCTACCCAACAACATATGACAGGCATCCATAGAGATGATATGACATAGTACCTCATCTTGGTACCCTCCGATCTTGAACTTTACCAGGCACTGTTTACTGACCATGATCTTGTGGTCATCCTGCACCCAGGCAATCTGATATGGATGTGGGTGTTTTTGTCTCTTGAGCTTCAACTTTGTCACCATCTCTTCTGACACTAAATTTTTAGTGCTTCCACTATCGATAATCACATCACAACATTTACCCTCACACTTGCATCTAGTGTGAAACAGGCTCCTCCTTTGTTCAGGTTCATTCTCACCACTCAGCAAGACTCTTCTGTTAATTAGCATTTCTCCTCTTTCCGCATCTTCAGAATTTGATGATCTAGCATCTTCATCTACATGTGCAACTTTGGCCTGGCCTTCATTTCTCCTATCTGTTCTGCCTTGGCGCTGAGGACATTCAAATGCCCTATGACCTTCTTCTCCATAGTGAAAACATGTTCCACGGAAGCCTCCTCTTCCAGATCCTTGTCCTCTTCCTCTTCCTCTCTGATCTCTATTACTCTGATCCTAGAAATGATTGGAATTATTTCCTCTCTGATTCTGACTGCTACTGGCCCTCATCCTTCTTTTTCAGATCTTCATTTCGGCCACCATATGACCGTCCACCAGATTTTCCACCATGACCTCTTCCATTTTGTCTGCTCTCAAACTTCTTATTTAGTTTTTCCTCTACTTTTAGGGAAAAATGGTATGCCTCCTCAATACTGTTCATTCGAACTAGATTCAACTCCTCCTGAATGCTTGGCCTTAACCCATTAAGGTATTGGGCAACTTTCTCCTTATCAGCTTCTGCATGGCCTGTTCTGATGAGGAGTCGATAGAACTCCTCTATATACTCCTGAACAGATCTTCCCGCTTGCTTCAAACTTTGCATTTTCTTTAGTAGGTCAAGCTCATAATCAACAGGAATGAACTATCGCTTTAATTTATCCATCATCCGATCCCATCTTGTGATTTTATCTTTCCCTCATCTATTTCACTCCAATTAAATTTCTTGCCACCAAATCTTCGCATGACCTTTCAATCTGGCCTTTGCAAATTTGACCCTATCAAGATCCTCAACATCTTCATACTCAAAATATTCCTCACATTCATTGATCCAGTCGATCAATTCCTCTGGGTTAAGATTTCCAGAAAATGTAGGAACCTCAATCTTAGGTCTTTTCCCAATCTTGGAAATCGCCCGAAAAAGTCTTTCTTCCTCCTGGTTCACAATTTCAGTTTCTCCTTCTTGATATTCTTCTTCTGCTTCATCCTCGCTTTCGTCTCTGACATTAAGATTCATTCCTCTGTGAATCTCTTCTTGCAATGCTCGCACTTGTCTCTACAGCTCTCTAACCTCAGGTGTCACAGCACCAGCTCTTCCGCCACGTTCTCTTCGTGGAGGTATTTTCGTGATGCGCACTGAAACCCTAACCATGGTCCTAGTGCAAACTACCTCACAGTCAGCGATCTGTTTACACACTCAAGAACTCTTGCTCTGATACCACTTGATGAAGGGTGCTCCCCTTAATACCACAAACACATAACAGAAATAGAGAAACAACAACAATAATATGCAAGAACAGAAAATTGGCTTCTTATTATCTCCATAAATGTGGAATTACAAACTTTCAGAATTACAATATGCAAAGCCACATGGGCATTCCCTTACAATATTCTGTAGGACAAAGCCTCGAATCAATACCCAGATCTACTACCCAGAACTGCCCTAGACAACACTACGGGCCTTCTTTATATAGGCAATTTCCATCGCCCGAGAAGGTTCTAGAAATTTAGCCCTTAGGGCCAACCAAACTTAGAATTATTTTATTTTATAATTTATTACATCAAAGCCGGCTCAAAATGAGTTTTGAAACCCAAACATAAATTTTGAAGAAAAATTATTTTCCGCCATTTCAGGTGACCCAACTTCCGAAGACCATAAGTCATCACCCGTTGACTCGATTGGCTATTATAACCCCATTTTGGAAACGTCACGAAGTGCTCTACAGGCTTGACCTACACAAAGCACCTGTCACCCAAATTTTCAACCTCATTCGGGGCCTCTAAAGCCTTCAAAACTGAGTTCGAAGTTTCTGTACCCTGCTGCCAATACCGAAAATCTTCAATATCTTCAAAACTAGACCTGATCTAGCCATGAAACTTTGCTGGCAGGCTGATATGACTGAGATGAACCTCCATATGTAAAATTAGAACATTCTGAGATTGTAAGACCAACTTACTAAAAATAGCAAGTTTTCATAAATAGCAACTCTGCACAAG